>JAPZDZ010000011.1:7855531-7875056 GCA_029783805.1 Acanthurus tennentii
GAGACAACTCTGTTGTGATTTGACACTCTATAAATAAAACTGAATTGAATTGAATTGAATTGAATTACATATGGTATAAAAAGTATTTCACTGTCATAAGGAATTGCAAAAATTCACATTTGTTATGCAATCACTTTTGCTTATCTTCCTTGGTTAATTTATGTGGAGATCTACCCGTTCATGATTTTACATACAGGAAAAGCACAGATTTCTTTTTTGTTTTAACATCATGGAATGGCTTTTGTCTTTGTCAAATACATTTCAGCTTTTCACATTTAGATCCAAATGCTTGTGATCATACATAAAAGCAAATCAAACTACACAGTATTATTTTTAATTACAGTTGGCCACCACATGCTAAAACGTCTTGATCCAGTTTTACCTGTCAAAGCACAACAAGTTTCATACTATAACTTGTGCTTATAATTCACAGAAAATTAAAAAATAATTAAACTGACCACTGCAGAAAATGCACTTTAATATGAACAAATTCTCTTTTGAAGGTGTAAGGTCTCTTTTTCCTGCTCTCAACTTTGTGTTCAGTTTTCACTCTACATAGTTGGATGACTCAACAAGCAGATGTCTTGGTGCGCTGAATGTTACTGCACGTCTTCATTCAGTGCAACAATGACACAAGAAAAATTTCGGCAACATCAGCTCCTGAAGATTGAGTTCACATGAGTCAACATACTTTTGCATTAGCACAAGTCTGAAAATGAAATTAGGCAATACCCCCAAATGGTCTGTTTTCGGACATGTGTAATTATTTTGTGACAACTAATTCATAGGAACTTGTTACTGTAATGCAACTCGTTTTAATCTAGTGATAACTTCTGGCTAAATTACATAGGAGCATTAGAACAGTTGCTGCAACTGGCCCCTGATGTTAATACACTAACAACAATGAAATCTACATTTTTAGTTTGCTCAGCAACAGTCCATAAAAATAAATTCCACTTATCCCACTCTACTTATCCAATCTGTTTCCACTTTATGAAAGAATTTCCATGTGGTTATGGTGCCAACACGCACGTGAACTTGCACTGAAAATGATGTGGTTAATAATTTCATAAAGCGGGAGCAGCAAACTGGTAGTTTGGCTCAACAGACAAAGGACATATGGCACCTACAAAGTTCCAAACTTGATCACCATAAATTGTGCAGAGGAAAAAGGAAATGATTATGTCAGAGGAAGGCCAAAAAATACACCAAGATGAGAGAGAAAAATGAGGAGAAACTCAGCTCTTTCTCTTCATTCTTTCACCTCTTGCACAATGGTGCACATTGCACTGTGCACTTTTAATGCTTTGGGTTAGTCCTAAGCAGAGTTACACAGCATGGAAAAGGCTAATTAAATAACTTTTTTTAGAAAATCAAATATGAAGGCAAATAATTCTCAGCAAATCTGTACACCAGAAACTTGTTTGTGTGTTTTATTAAGTTCAGAGAAAGTGTTGTTTGGCTGGTTTGAAGTCCAGATGTCAGTGAACTACTTTGTCAACATGTCCTCATCTGATTCTCTTGTGTTCTTTCAGGCAGTGATACTGAATGTTGTGTAGATATTTAAAGGTGCCCTTTCATCGACTTTACCTCATTCCACAACATCCTTTGAAAAACATCATCAGATGTTGAAAATAAGGATAAGCTTTAAAAGCATATTATCTCTTTAATATAAATTGGAAATGAAGTGTTGTACAGATATCATCTGACATACTGTCTCAGGTATGACGTGGGAGATCGATTTCATCCAGCCGCTCACTAATAGGTGTGCTGAACAGGGCTGATTTCTTGAATGGTGCTTTCAGTGTCTTTATGGGAGTCACACCCTATGACACAGAACAGCACAAAAATAAAGTCAAACCATCACCAGTCTTTTTTCTTAATCTTTCCCTGCATGCTGTGTGTTTTAATGGGCATTAAGACTGAACAATCTGCCTGCTTAGTGCAGAGATGGGATAATGGAGAGAAGAGCTTTGAATACAGAGTCTATAATCTTCCTCCTTGTGACCTGGGTGAAACTCCTTGAAGAGCTGCATATGTTGTTGTTGTTATTGGATTCTCCTCTGACATTAAACGGTGCCATTAGTGGAGGTATGTATGTTATTTCTGAAGAGGACACCATGCACAGATAGACTACAGACAGAAGTGTTTAGCATTTCTCTGGTATAGATCATCTATTCATTTTAGCCCATAAATATATCTCTCAAGAGGGACTGAAACTATTTGTGTTTTTAGTATTTAGCCCAACAAAAATATGATGAGAGAAGAAAAGAAGAACATGACACACTACATCTAAAAATTACACACCTGTATCCGCTGGTAATTTTCACTCCAAAATGTGATTGCCTGGTCAATTCTATAATCATGAACCTGGAAAAAAAAGACAACAAGAACATGCTTTCATATGAGAAGTACTGTAAGTTAGAATTTATTCCTTCCCCTTCATTTTAAAGCAGCATTACTCTGCTAATATTTAGGGACAATAATGTGCTCAAAATGTAGGGATAATTTTTTGTATGGATCTTAAGGTGAGGTCTTTAAACTGATTCAGTACCAAAATCCTCAAAATGACTCCTTAATTTCCAAACAAGAAAATGTTCGACATTTTACTTGATATATGACTAACAAAATATGAATAATTAACATGGTCATTTATTAGTATTCCACAACCCAGAATCCACATTCATTCTTACATGCATATCATCTAAAGTTATTACAGCAGAAAATGTTATTTTCTGGTTTACATCTTACAATAAAACTCAGTCCTGCACAGATAAAGTGTAGCATTCCTTTGTCAAAGACGCTGAATGCTTTATATCTCAGATGAACTGATAAACTCTGCGAGTACAATAATGTTCAACAATGTACTAGTCTTCTGCATTTTTTTCAGTCTACCCATTACTCTCCTGCTCTTACAGGCGTCTTTATGTTTCCTCCTATTGTCTGTTGCCTTTCTGTTTCTTCATGTCATTGGTTTCCTTTTGTTAATAAAACATTTTGAATAGTAGAAAAGGGGAGGAGGAAAAAAAACAGCCAAAAAAAAACCCCATAACAAAATAAGGCTGAACTGCCACACAGACACACAAAAAACATCAATTCTATCTGTGAAGTCAGTACCTTGGCTGTTTAGGCTGAATATATGCAAACTGCAAATCACAGCAACAGTTAAATTTATGCTTTAACACAAGATACATGCAAGGGCTTTGCCTGAAATGTAAATGTAGTGTAATTGTAAGAGTATGTTAGCCAGCAATCTTTAGGTTTAACAACCATCACAAAACTGACTCACTTAAGACCTCCACCATGGTACCTGCATACTAACTTGTGCTGAAGTAGGTTAAGTTAAAAGGATCAAAAAATCATGCATAAAGGATCTTAGCCTGGACAAAATATTGAGTATATATAAAAAGTGACCACTTAAAAATAGTGGTAAAGAATTATGAGTCCTCAACTCTCTTTATTTGTTTAAAACTGGCTAATTATATAAAACAAATGTAGCCAGTTACTGTATATGTATAACAGATGAAAACACACACTTATACAAAAATAGCAAATATATAAATCATGCAAAATGATGCAACTTACTGGCCATAATCATACCAGTCTCAGTGCTTGAGGTTTGTTTCAGGCACTTACTATATGATAATAATCAATATTGTGTTTTTGATTCAACACTGTAGATCTTATCTCCTCCCTCCTCATGAACTTGTATTTACAAACACTTACTTGTGTTGTTTCAGGCGTTAGAGGCACAAATCCTTCAACACAGAAATCTTTATGAGTTGTGGAGCAGAAGTCAGTTTCGGGGGTCGGTGATTCCCGTTCAGCGCAAATCTGTTCTCTGAGAAAACAGCAAGATAACAGCTTCATTATCTGACAGTGTTGACCAAAAGCACATTCTACTAAAAGTAGCAATTCAATGATTTTTAAAGTGCTGAGTTACAGGTTAAAATCACGCATTCAAAAAATAAATCCAGCAAAAGTACAATAGTAAGAAAAATTAAAAATGAATAAAGTACCAAAGTACCATTTTGAAATGAATAATTTTAGAATAATTTATATTATATTATTGAATTATAATTATTGATGCATTAATGGTCTATCAATTTAATGCTGCAGCTATTAAGTCTTACCTTAACCTTTGATAATGGCAACTAAATGTGCATAGTTGCAAATAACTTAATAATAAAATGTACAAATAACATAGCTGCATAGTTATTTTGGTTTGGAGGCTTGAGTACTTGAGTACAGTGCTTATCTGGCTCCCTTTTTACGGTCAAGCACACTTTAAATTGTTTTTAAAGAAGTTAAAAAAAATGTAAGGATGATAAAATTAAACTTTATACAGAATCTTCTGACTGCTGTTACCTCAGTTTTTCTGCTGAGTAGACACACACAGGGAAATGCATGAATCATAGTGAGTCATGAGTCACCATCATGCATTAATAAGGTGCATGTGAATTCACTCATGTGATCACTCCTAAATACTTGAGATACTTTACTAACACTTGTGATCTGTAAATCATCCATGTTTCTTTGCTGTTACCTCTGCTTCCAGGATTGATGAGGGAAGCTAAAGCAAAAGTACAAATAAACGTCCTTCAGGAAGTCTTTATCTGTCTTTCACTGCTTTCTATTGGAAATCTGTTGTGACCAGTCAATTAAATCAGAGAAAGTTAAAGCATTGCATGCTGAGAAATAACATAACCAAATCTGGTGTATCATTATTCCTGCTGTTACATTTTCATGTTCTCTGTCTCATCATCTAGTTACAATAAATGGACCCTTGGATCCAACATTAAATTAAGGAAGCCTTTCCCTTTTCCTCTTATTTTGCCAACAGTGCCTGAATGCAGTGAATAAACAAGGATGTGGTTATGTTAACTGGCATGTGTCCACAGATATGGTATAAGGTGTGAGCTGTCTAGCCCTATAACAGGTATGAGAACACCACCAGAGGAGTGAGGCAGTTAGTAGCCAAACACAGTCTATTCATGCCCACGCAGTCCTGAGAAGAGGCCTAATCAAAGCAAACAACTGTGTGGGTGACACAGTGGTATGAAGGGCCTTTAAGACTGGTAATGTAAGACATTCTTACACGCATAATTTAATGTCACTCAGTTCAACAATGGTCATCATATAGAATGGAGTAAAATTTCAAAGTTGCATCAACAGAGATTGTGGTGATATTTAAAGACCCTATCACTGAAACCCTGAAATATCCTCTCTGTTAGCCAGAATTATATATTTAAGCAGTTTTTTCAAGATATAAATTAATAGATGTCTTAAAATTGCTTGAATGTCACATTAAACCTATGACCTTATTAAGTATGTGCTGTTGTAGTAAAGTTCATTAGATCGCAGACATTGACTTGACCCTTCAGTTTGAATATGCTTGTTGTTAGCTATTTATGATGTGAGGTAGATCAACATGCTGTTGACTTCTCCCTGGCTGACCAGTTCCTTAGGTTTTGTTTTCAGTTTTTTGGTTTGTGACATATAAAACCTCTCTTGTCTGATTCTGCCTTTTGAGACTGTCACCAATACACTGAATGTATTTATTTATATATATATATATATACCAACTGATCAGCCTAAATGGACCATCTTAGTACTTTTCTTGATGACAACCCAGCATAAAGTGAGCAAGTTGGTGTGAACTTATAAAGTCAAGGAAATTTAGTGTATGGCTCAAGACTGAGTGATGAGACACTGTCTACTGTTGGAAAAGCCGTTTTCATAGAAGACATGATGTTTGTATTCTTTATGATCCGTTTACTTGTGTGGGATGTTAATAACCACATCTGTTGAGAAAGACTCTATAAACCCCATTAGGATGACTGGTCTCCATGTAAAATAACATCATAAAATCTGATTTAAAGGGTATTACAGCTGCAATTGAACAGTAAAACAAACCCAGACGTGTAAATATTACATAACCTTCCTCCAGCGTGTTTCTTTTCTGTTCTCTTTCCTCAAGACATGGTCAGGCGTTCGGCAGTCAGCATTTCATTTCCACAAACAAACCAGCACCAGCAATGATTTATGTAGCATCAAAAGACTTTCATAGTCAATTTACCTTATCATCTGGGCGATCTGTTTTTCCAAAAGCTCGCCTCTGATGCCTGAGCCATGGAAAAAAAGGGGAGACGAACTAAGCTTACATAGCAAATCCTCTAAAAAAGATTTACTGGATAGTAATAATAAGAAAACAAACAAAAGTTTTAAAAAAGGTCGAGGCCTAAAGTGCCTTCATGATTTCTATAGTCTCTGGGACACTTACATCTGAATAGAATCTTTTCTACTCTCTTAAAATACATGTTTCATTTCTAGATGAGTTCTAATGGCATCAAGAGTAAGCTGTTGCTTGTGGATGATGAAATACAAGGACACATACCCCTCTGCCTCACCCCTGGACTTTTCTGAGGGACGTAAGCTGCTTTGAGCGTGGTGACAGTCTCCATTTTAGACTTCTCGTCCAGCGTGAGAATCCCTCTGTGTCCATGTCTCTGGATTTGAGTTCTTGGCTCCTCTGTGTCAAGAGCTGCGACAGCCCTCTGGAAAGGAATATACAGAGTTTAGATAAAAAGTGTGAACAGGAATGCATGTATTAAGTACATTAAGTTTCATTACATGTTTTTATATAAGTATACAAAACCCATCTCCTAAATAAGTGTTTTTTGACATTAATTATAACTGACATGAGTTGTTGATTCTGATATCAGTCTGACAAAAGAAAAAAATCCTCTGCAATAATTCTGATATAGAAAAATAAACATAAGCCTGCTACAGTCTTTTAAATACATATGTTTAATCTTCTTGTCATATAAAATTATAATATATATATTTACATATTAACATATTAAACTGAACATTTCTTGTTTAGACTACATTTTGAGTGTTTTTGGCACTATGTGTATAAATGAACTAAATAAGACAGTGGGTTGGATGTCATGGCTTAGAGGCCTTAGAGTCCACCAGGTTACACCAGGTTACTTATTGGTCCGTCTCCTCTTACTCTACGTTGTAGTCTACGCTAATACTAAGTTGATAATAGTTTCTGTCTCTGTTCCTGAGAGACGCTTTGGCCGCTAGCTAACGTTAGCAGGGGCTAACTTCGCTCAAGAGTTAGCATTTATGCACAGCACTCACCTCTTCAACCCAGTTGTGCAACATACACTTTGCAACTTTCTTTTCCCCAGTGGCTGGTTGTTCGGTCATTTCGGCAGAAAAGTGAATAGAGAGCTTTGCTAGAATGGACAAGATTTTACTAATACACAAACGTTGGACCTCTCAATATGCTCCGTTCTGTTACAGCGAATACCGCTAGTATATAGTTACTGTTATTTACATCGCTTAGCAACAGAATTTAGTTGACGGAAGTGTCACCATGGCAACGGCAGGCAAAAACTTACACAAACTCACAGTAAATCGCGGTAAGAAAAAGAAGAAGAAGAATGCTGACAAAGACAAAAAGAAAGAGGGCAGAAAGAAAAAAGATGAACTTAATGTGTAACTTACATTTACACATGAAACCTAAGAACAAGTTAGAGTTTAAGGAAAAGAAAGGACATCTTAACCAGTGTTGTTCTTACTGTTTGCAATAATATCACATCCTACATTTTGTAAAGTGCAAAATACTCAGAATTTGCAGAACCTTTGACATAAATTCATAATAAATGTTGAAAAACCCTAAAAAATGTATTATTTTTTGCATTTTATTGTGAAATGCATTCAAATTTGCCGATTTTCACTTACATTTTTGTGCGTAAAACAACTGGGTGGACATGCTAAATGTAAAAAAAAAGTTGTATACTTCTTATGTAGAAAAGTTTTTTTAACTACTAAAAAACACAAAGCAACGTGTTGCAGTGGAAAGGTAGCAAAGTAACCATTATGAAACATATTAATGTTCAAAACATCACCTAAGCCTTAGTTTCATTGAGGGAAAGTAAAGTAGTGGTAGAAAAAACATGAGAAATGTGGAGCAATGAGGAGACTGTTACATTCCTTGAATAAGTACATGAGACAAACAGCATTTCCACCATTTGGACCATTTAAGATTTAATTGGGGCTCTGTGCTAAACTGCAGCACATCTTCTCATTGTTATGCCCTAGTCTTCTGAGAACCCAGAAGAGTGCTGCAGGGATGAAGTGTTTTAATTAGGCAAATCAGAAGTTGACATCAACCTGTTTCCTTCGATGAAAAGCCAGTAGGGTTTTTTCTTTGTATTTTGGAATATTGCAGAAAAAAAGGTTTGTGAGCAAAGATTCAGGACACTTATTTTGTTCAGCAAGTTTAATGACAACACCACTTTTACAACTTCTGAAAGGTAAATACGATTGTCAAAAGTACAGAGCTAACCTTATACTGTAAAGTGACTGCTAGATGGTGATTTGACTTTAACAATGTTTGACCACTAAGCTTTAGAACCCTCTTTACTATACACACCTATAGACACTTGATAACTGTACACGCTGAAAAGAGGCTGTAAAAATGCACAGTGCATAGATCAGTTTGTGTGTTCAGCATGATGAGGTGTGTGAAGGGTGTGAAGATGCCAGGGAAGATGCCACTTCAAATCCTACAAACTAGACCTATGACACACAAAAAAGATTTTAAACTAGATTCAAGATATCTTACAAAATTTTAATGTCCTTGAACAAAACTTGAAAGCCCGTCAACCACAGCCTTCTTTTCTGTCATCAGACCAGATTTTCTATTTCAGAAACACACTGCCCATGGGACAGGGGAATTAGGATTTAGGACTCCTGTCTGCAGCTGGTTGAATGGCACTAACTGGTTTATTAGGGCAACTATCTGTTTTTCTCATTGAGTTCAATTTCAAGTATTTTTCTGGCCAATATTCTGTGACTTTTAGATGGATACATGGATACTGCTTTATCTCTCCCTTCTTTTGTTGCTGTTAAACTTTTTTTCATGTTGTGGTTTGTTATCTCTGTACTTGTTACTTGTTGCTCTGTGCATTTAAAGTTAAGCATGCTGAGTGTACCAGTTATTATTTATATGAACTGCTCCTCTTTATTCCAAATGGATATAAAGTGCACATATTAGGCAACCTAGCTTTAGCTTTACATTATTATGATTCTGTCCAAATAAAGAAAATATATCTCTTTTCTGTAAAAGTCACTGTCTGTATGTTGAATGCCAGCCACAACAATAAAAGAGTTTAAAGCTGTTCTTTGATAGGAAGGTGGAGGAATGAATCATCTTTCTCACAGTCTTTCAGGTGGGCACAGAAGCACATCTTATGGTCTCCAAGAGACAGCTGTGGGTGAAAACACTGTCCCCTGTGGTGCAATTAAAATGAACAAAGATGACACACTTTTCTTTGATCACTTGGTAAAATGTCATTACATTTATGCACTGATTGATCCATCCAATCAGCATGCAATGTTATGCCCTGCTGTTGTGGTGGGGGTCTCGGCAGCAACTGGAGGGAGAGCTCCACTCAGAAATGTTGTTCTTCTTTTCTCCTTTTTTGAACAATGTCACATTGCAAAAGGACTTTATTTGAACAGAGATTGGGGGGTTAAGTTTCCCGACATGTATGATCACCTATTGTCACATGACTTAAGTTTCATGATAGCAGCTGAACTAGTTCTTTTTTTTGCTGATACGGACTGGGAGAATATTACTGAAAGCTCTAAAAAAAAAGCAGTACTTGGACCTTGAGTAGATTATTAGCAGATTATTAGTCATATGTACCATTATTAGATCAAGAATGAACCCTCCATGCTCTAAAAAATTTTGCTTTTGTTAAGTTGATAACTTTTGATAACTTTTACTTTTATTTTATAAAGATTTGTTAAATATTCTCTCTTTTTTCTTCCTAAAACTCTGTTTAAATCAATAAATAAAATCAAGATTAAAGTTGTATTCAACATTCTCAATAAGATAGAAAAATGTATCTCTTAAGGTTAAGCTTTTAAAATCATAATAGCCAGTTGATTAATTTTATCATGTAAAACTAATTAAAATCCAGTTTTGAAATTTGTTTTCCAAGACTTTTGACAAATCCATCTTACTGCATTGGGTTGTATTGTTCTGGGTTTTTCTCTTCACCTACACTCTGCCATATCTGCCTAAAGTAAAGCTTACTTTATATTTTCTCAGAGTTATGTGCTGCAGCTCACTCATTTTACTCTGAAGGTGAATGCAATTTGCTGTCAAACCAGGCAACAACATTATCATTTGAAGAAAAAACTAAATTCCAGGATTCATTGATTTTTTTCCCAGTAACCTTGTTGAATCGCTTGTTCATTGTGAATCACATACCATTTATTCATATTGATGCAAACCCTGCTAAATTTAATGTTCAGTGCTTGTTACCGTGGATATGAGACACGGAAAAAACCACTGAGTCTGTTGCTGAGAAACAGCAGAGGAGTTTTCACTGTCAGACAGCCAGAGTGTCTGGAACAGTCTACTGCCTCAGCATGAAACACAGTCAGAAATCTAATTAATGTTTTATGGACGCTAGACTGTCAAACTGTGCCTCGTCATGCCACGCAAACTAATTGGAGTCCACCCATTATTTTACAGTGATCTGTGATTATGTTGCCTGTAAAAACCGCATGTAGCATGTGTTGCACCAGAACTGCAATGTAATACTGATGTTTCATCTCTTGAGAAGTGAAGTAATCGCTATGAGTAAATACCTTTTTAGAGGAAAAAATCCTACACTCTAGAAAGTAGTTCTGGTTTTACATTAAGTATCTATTCAAATAAAACATATACAAAAGATTAAATCAGGAATGATCAGAAATGACAAATGATTATAGAAGAAAAACAACGCATTAAAGGAAAGAAAAGGATATCACACTCCACATCAAACTCTTCTCTAACACATATAGATAGACATGAGAAGCAAATTATGTACCATACAGTGATTCATTATACTGTCAAACGAACGCTGTGTTTTTCTCAGCAAGAGTCAACTGTACAGTCACACTAGCAGCTCTGTGAGGCTGCACTCAGGCACAGCAGGGCTCCTGGGTAAATGTTAACATCAGCATGCTAACACACACACAGTGACAGTGCTAACAAGCTGAATTTTAACAGGTGTAATGTTTGCCTTTAGCATTGCATTTGGTCATAATCCAAAGCCAAACCAACATTTTTCACTAAAAAACTATTAATTAATCTCATGTTACATAGATGGATGGATACAGAGATGTTGGTGTTGACCAAAGTGATGGATTAACTGACAATCAGACAGACTGACATTTCTATCACCAACACTGTTAGTATGACTGAAAGGACAGAACTGGCTTTGTAACTTAGTTTTAAAGTTATTCATATTTTGGAATTTTCACACTGTCAGAGCTGGAAAGGCATCCAGAGAGGTTCAGGTTTTACTACAGAGTAGCTGTTCATGAAAGGTAACTTGAGGTTAATATAACAGATAGAAAAGATACAGAGATGTAAAGTATGGCAAACTACTCCTAAACAACACAAATGTGAATGTAATTTTCACTTTTTTAAAGGTTATCTTATATTTCTCATTGTTGGCACATGTTGTTTTTTTTTGTTTTTTGTTTTTATTTCACCATAAATGTAAGCATCAGGTGATTTCTCCTTCACATACACAGGTTTTCTTCATAATAGTTACAAATAATATTTGTGAATAAATTAGCAAAATTGAGGTTGAATTACCAAATAAATTAAATAAATAAATTACCTTTTACCAAAATACTTTCTCCTTCAAACCAGTCAGAAGAGCAAAAATGATCATTTAAATGAAAGAAATGATTAAATAACCAGTACACTCCTCACTTTTGCAGATAAAAATGTATTTAGGAGGGATTCCATCACATGGAGTAGGAAGCAGATTAAGAAAGTAGCTTTTTAAGCCCTTTAAGTTTCATCATACAGTGTCATGTATGTTAGTCCTCCTCTATATCTTGGTCGAAAATAGCTTGAGATTTATTTCCATGGCAGAAGTGCATAGAGGAGCTTGTCAAGTAAACCATCTCTTAAGCTCAAACTCCTAAAATATGGAGCAACATTCTCCCACACAGCATTGGCATTGTGGCTTATGTGTGGTCACTGAGCCAAGTTTGAGCTGGCTGGGGATCAGATTTTCCAAATCCCATCCATGTAGCTCATTTTTCCATCCCTGCATCAAAAAAACATGATGCTACGAGAACTTCTTAACCGGGCTTTCACTCTCTCTGTCTCTCCTCACGAACATGCAGAGCGCCTGTGCTGCTATTTTTATACCACATAGTGATTACATGTTGACTAACCATCTCCATGACTACCAGCATCTCTGCAGATGTATTGATGAGGTAGGAATGTGTTGGACTATTTCTCTTTCTTTCTTTTCAGTTGGAAACCCTGCATTTGTGTCTTGAGGCCCTATTTGGATGTCACCTTCTGTTGGAATTTTCATGATTTGTGTTATAGACAAATCACTCTGAGACATAGCACCAGATCCAAGATCAGCTTTCATCTCTTCACTTTCATCTTCCCCTGCAGCCACATTCCGACCCCCAGAGCAACCCTAACACCCTATGCTATTAAGGGCCCTAGTCTTGAATAGCTGAAAGCAGTGTTTGGCTTTCATCTTTGTTCAAGGTGCGCCTGGAACTGTGTGTTTTGCCATCATTATCGTCTTTAGGCTGCAGATAGACAAAACATGCTCTCAAGTACATCCAGGAAAATCATGGGATTCCAATTTCAGTACCAAAGTGTGACACCAGTCTGACTGATTCAAGAATGACAGGTAGGGAAGCAGCACGGCTGTAATAGTTTCCCTTCTTGTATTTGAAAAGGAGCAGCAAAAATCTTTAATGTCTGGATCTACTGAACAAAGAAGATGCAGATATGATTTTCAGTACTGTCCGAAACAGATGCTCCTCTTTATTAAACTGATATTAAATACATACATTATATACATAATAATGAGCTGAAGTGCACTGCAAGCTCCTTCATAGATCAATCTCCCTTGGTGGAACAAGCAGCTGAGGTGCAAATTATGGCAACTATAAGTGTTGGAGATAAGAGTTCAAAGATTAGAATAAAAATTTAAAGAAATGCCTCTGTTCTTGTTTGGGAGTATTTTGGTTTATTTCTGATAATAAGGGTGAGCTAATCAACCCTTTCCTATGCCCTGCCCCCTAAACAGATACCAAATGACCAAAATGTCCATGAACGGAATTGTTTGATTCCAGCCAGGAGCCTTTTTGTAGGTCATTCTTGTTTCCTTTCTCTGTCTACACATAAACTGGCAAATAAAGGCATAATAACATGAAGAAAAGTGCTTAGATTTGGACAAAATTTTAAAGTTTTTCTTTAGTTCTGAAATGCAATGGAATATAAGGTCTCTTATTGTAGAAATACTCTGTTCAAATATTCTGATACAATACTTCACCTCTAAATAGTTAAAAAAGTTGTTTTCTAACCCCATCTTAGTCTGAAAAATCATAACTCTTCTGTTGGCTTTTTGAGAACATCCACTGACTGTCTACCAGAGCTTCCTGCTCGTGTAAATGGAAGTTCTCCGTGCATGTTGTGGTAAAGAAATCCTTAATCTGCCTGTGAGCGAACAAAAACTGTGATTTCAATCGGTCAGACCTCAGAACCAGCTGGCAGGACACACCGTGTTGGAATTGCAACCACATAATTCAATTTGTGCCTGTTAATACATTCGCTGCTGTTAGATCTGTGTCCTGTATTTACCTAGCTGGAATAACACTTGAGTTTGCGCCGTGTGGCTCGCCGCTCGGTATCGTAAAAAAGAGAAGCACTGCTGTGCTGGGGGGGCTGGTGTTATGTATGTCTTCCCTCAGCAGACGGTTGGGTCTTTTTACACCCCCTTCAAACCTTGTGTTTTGGTTGGCACCAATCAGTGTAGTCAGCTGGTCAGCACATCTCGGCCCCTTGCTTTTATAAATCCCTTTCTTGTTCTTCTAATTCTTCACTATGTTTTGCAATGTCCATGGCACACAAGCACCTTCAGGTGGCAGCTGCTTCCTCACAGACGAGGGCAAACATGGAAAATGTTTGCTGCTTCTCTGCTTTGTCAGAAATTTGAGCTGAATGATAGGATTATTTTATTAAGATGTATGGAACAAAGTGTCGAAGCTCATGCTGTGGTTTGCATTTATTTAATTTTCCCTTTTTAAAAACAAGTATCCAAAGATGGATTGTAAGGGCAACTGACTCTAACCTGGCCACCTTCTATAGGAGCAGTCCCTCTGAGGGTTTCAAGTCAGCCATGCACCTCTTGCTGGCTGAATCGCCCACACCTTAATCCCATTCTGTCCTCAGTAAAGCTGTATATGAAGGTCCAAGACAAGTGTTCCTGGCCATTTGTGCACTGGGCTACTTTGAAGCTGTGCTTTGCTGGTGTAATTTAGCTAAATCTGTGTTTATAATGTTGTTTATTGGTACCTTGTTACATTTTTAGCTGCACTTTTCAAGCAGTTGAAGGGTCGAAGGGAAGTAGGTTTTTTGTTAATTGTAAGACTTAAAAGAAAGACTTATTTGTGTTCTTTGCCATTTATTTTGCCATTCGTTTTGCTGTTTTTTTTCGGTTTTGTGATAAGTAAGGAAGGTAATATTTTGTTTGTTTTTGTAGCTCCATTCGGTCTTTATTTTCTCTTTAGTGGGATGCTTTGTTTGTTATTTTAGCCTTGGAGACACTGATGTCTTTTGCTTTTGCATTATAGCTGATTTACTTCTGTTACTCTTTATTTTTGTGACAGTAAATGCTAACCTTTTGATGCTCACAGTGTTTTAGCTGCCCATTTATTGAAGTTAAGCACCATTCTTGAAACTGTCTTAGCTACAAAATGACATCTCATTTCTTTTTGATGTTTTTCCTTCTTCATATATATATTGGTTGCAAGAAAAATTCTTCTTATAATCATTAAATATTTGATATCCTCTGTGTTATTATGGAAGCACAGTTTTAGTTGTCTTAATTTAGAGTATGAACTGTAAACACTTCACAATGTAGATGAGAAAACTGTTTGGCATTTATATCATGGCAAAAATTTAGAAATTTGTTTTTGCTGAGACACTATATGACTTTTTCATTGGTCCTGTTACTGGCAGGCTAGCCATGAGGATTTCAGTTGTTGATAGAAAAAATGTTTCCTTTTAGGAATATAACAGCCATTATTTAAGTTCATACCTAATTCACCTCTATTTAATAGATCCATGTGGTTTTCATTCAAAACACAAGCTCTTTTGCACCATTTACACCTCTTGTATTAGAAGTGCTCACTTCTTTCCACCAATGTTGACCTGACATGTAGGAATGAAAGATAAGATTTAAACAAAAATGTCTGTCTCCAGAAAACCACACAAGGCCCCTCAGACGATAATAAAAACAGGGCGTAGATGATTCTTAAATACCAGATTTTTAAGAAACCACAGACACAGTTTTCAATAAGAAAAGGTTCATGGCACTTCCAATCTGAACTGCCCACATTACAAAGACTAAAATAACCTGAACGATTTAATGACATCAATTATATGTCTAGCCATCAAAGCTTCATAATGTGCTGTTTATCATGTTTGTTAAACCTCAAAATCACTCACTGCCAAACTACTGTGTTCAATAATGTTATTAAGTTCTATTAGTGATCATAAGCTTGTTATCTGCAGCCTCTGATCCAAATATATTAGTGGGAGGACACAACTCTGTTTTTCAAACTTTTCTGGAACACGACATGAAATTATCTGAATCATAGAGAAAACTTTGCTATTTTGTCAACAGGTTTGATCAGACTCAAATGCCGCCTGCATAAATTACATTAAGTAATTTAATTAGCATCTTATGCAAGCCCAGGTGTACACAGCTCCTGCAGCACCCATCTGGCAACCCTAATTAGGTAGGATTGTAATTATACTGCAGGCCAGCAAGAGATCAAATCAGCCTCCACCTCATGGCCTCTGGAGCAGATCTGCTATATATTCTCCTCAAAGGAACATTTCCTAACTTTACTTTATCTTTGACACGTCAACAAGGTGCTGCTAGAGCAATCACAAGGAGCAAACGCACAAAAACACTTCAGGAATCATTTGTTTGCTTTTTATGTACTAATCCTAGGTTAAATCCCTTATTGGACATCTTTACAACAATGCCATGAGAAGACAGCTTGTATTACTGAGTACCTGACAGCTAAAAGAGCTTCATGGGTGGGTAATCCATCCTTGTTGTTTTAAAGGGCAGTAGTTCTGGATTAATGTCTTTCTTGGTGTCACCTGTTCAAAGAACTCCCACTGTTTCATCGGCTAGAGTCTAATATCAGCCACCACGTTGGGGATGATTTTAATTAACTTTCCGGCAAAACAACACTCTTGAACACTGCAAGAGCTCTACCCTACTGCTTTTTAATGCTTTTAGCTAATTTCCTGAGCACAAAAGGAAAAGCTATGATGAAAATATTTCAACGTGGCCAATCTGGCATGAAATGATATATAAGCAGACGATTCGATTTTGGAGTCAGAACAACAAGCCAAAATAGAGAGTAAGAAACACATCAACGAAGCCAACGCTTTGCACCTTCCAGAAGATCTTCACCATGAGACAGTCACTCATGCCCGTCATCTTCGCCGCAGCACTCTTGTTTGAGGGCTACGCACTGTCAGTGGCGTTACCCATGGGCAAGTCTGATGACAGCTCTTTGGAGCAGGATCCTCTCTCCTCACTGCTGAGTGACGAGGTGACAGAAAACAGCCTTGGCGACGCAGATTTTGCCTCTGTGGGCAAAAGCAGAGGGCCGAGGATAATCGTTGTCGCTGAGCCGAGCCTGTGGAGGGACCTGCGAGCACTGAACAACGGACTGTCCCTCTACAAACGGAGAGCTGATGACAACAGCCAGGTCAGTGAGCACAGAGGTGCCCCCCAGGACCTGAACATCCCAATCCTGAGGAGGGACACGATGAGGTGTATGGTGGGACGGGTGTACCGGCCATGCTGGGAAGTCTAAGACAGTTTGCTCTGCTCGTCAAGGCTTAACGACAGACCACTACTGCATCCTTCTTGCCTTGCACTACCTTGTAACATAATCTGAAAACCTATGTATCAATATTTAAACTGTAGCATATCTGAGAAATAAAATAATTGAATTCTGCCTAATGCCTTATATGTGTTTTGCATCTTTTTCTTTTAACTAAACTCCTGAGATACTGAGACTTTTAGGGTAAGAGCTCTACTTTCAGATTTGTTCATTACGGGTGGCACGGATAAACTAAGAGGACGGAAAAAGAAACGTTCATTGAGAAATAACTAGCATGTAGCAGCACAAATTGTAATTGTTATTTTTTCAGTGTATGGCTTAAATAAATTGTTTAACATTAGTAAACAGGGATCTTTAAATTTGCTGATATGTTTATTGTTGAATATTGAACCAGTTCAGGCTAGCTGCTTTTCTCTACCTGCAGTGTTTATGCTAAGCTAGGCTAATTACCTTTATGTTTTATAGTACGGACATGAAAATGGTATTGATGTGGACAAGAAAGCAAATAAGAATATTTCCCAAAATGTTTACCTACTTCTTTAAGACTCAAAACTAAACACTAGATAATTAAAAAAGGGAGGGAGTGGAAATGGAACATTTCTAAATCATGTTTGCAAAATTACTAAAAATAATTACTGGTCAAATTTCGAAATACACAAAAACAGGGCTCATTCGAAATGTTTCTAAGTGTTAAAAAGTAGCACTTCAAATGACTGTAACATGTTGGTTCATGCTGTAGTTCGGCATCTGCTTGAGTTATTGTAGGTCTGGTTCAACAAAAACATCTGTAATGGGAGGAGTTGCCTTGATAACCCCTATGACTTGCCCACTTCCAGCAGCTCCCCCTTTTTTTCTAAATTACTGACAGATTTGCGCAAAAGAGTTTGTTGCACCAGATCCTGCATACTGGTAAATGACTACTGTCTGTGTCAGTGGCTTTTTGCCCAAGAACAAAGGCAGGCTGTTGGGAGGGTTGTTTTTTTCAATCTTACAAGAACTATTCATCCAGGAGGACTGAGGTGTGCATCCTAATGATGCCAGAGCATTAGGCTAAGCAATTTCCTAAGTTTTGCAGATGTGTCCTGCACATCTGCCTCCAACTAGCAGAGGCAGGATTTAATAGGAAATGGCCTTTCAGTCAATCAAGATTGGAATCAAGTTTTCAGATGGCCAATAAACATCAATTACAGATTATCTGGCTCATTACAGCTGCTGTGTCATTACAGCTTGCTTTGCAATAAGGAAGATCTGCAGATCAAACACAGTGCTTTTGTGTGCCTCCTTCATTTTGAAATAAGGGGTTAATGAAATCTTTGAAATGAAATTTATTGAAAAATTCTTGCACATCATCTTTCGTTTTATGTTCCTGTCATTGTTTTATGAAATATGAGGTCTAGTCCAATAAGGCTCATAATTATTTCATTATGAGGTCTTTGTGACACCAGAGAGCCAGTTCAACCCCTGAGGTTAATGCACTGTCAGTGCAGAATGAGGGTCTGCTTGTGTGGGAGTTAATATGTGATCATAGATCAAATTAATCAAAACGGTCATGAGTATATGTGTGGTCCAGCTCTGATTTGTGAATATTTGCAGTATTTTCTCTGCCAGGAATCACTGTTTAAAAGCAAAGAAAACTTTTTTTTTCTGGTGCTTGATTGATGTTGGTCTGTCAAAGTGGCTCAGCCAACAACTGCAGAACATTCCTCTCAAAATATCTGAGAATGTCTGCACCTTTTCGGTAGACCTTAGGAATTAGCGTCTGGTTGGAAAAACAATTAGTCTGAAGACAGCAGATATCCAGCATGTGAAAAATGTAATGCCCACTGACAGACTCTGTAAACTGTAATGGCCTACTTGATGCCAAATTGAAAAACATGAGCGCAGTTTTGCAAAGTAAATCCTTTCACTTAAATTAATGATAAATGACCAATTTTCATTATTGTTTTCTCTAACTGAGGAGACTATGATGCTAGTTGGTTAGTCTGTCCGCACAACACTTTTTTACTTCTTTCAGAAGTAAATATCTCCATAGAAAATTTGATGAATTATGACATTCATGGTACCAGAGGATGAACCTAACACTGATTTTTTTCCATACTATCCCTCCAGTGCTGCAATGAGGTTGACTTTTATTTATTTATTTATTTTGCATGAATAATCTCATCACCTATTGTACTGTCACAAAATTTTGCACAGGCATTTATGGACCCCATCCATCCATCCATCCATCCAATTATCCATCCACCCACCCATCTATCTTCTTCTGCTTATCCGGGGTCGGGTCGCGGGGGCAGCAGCTTAAGCGGGGAAGCCCAGACTTCCCTCACCCCAGCTACTTTATCCAGCTCTTCCCGGGGGATCCCGAGACGTTCCCATGCCAGCCGAGAGACATAGTCTCTCCAGTGTGTCCTGGGTCTGCCCGGGGGTCTCCTACCGGTGGGACGTGTCCTGAACACCTCACCAGGGAGGCGTCTGGGAGGCATCCTAATTAGATGCCCGAGCCACCTCATCTGGCTCCTCTCAA
>JAPZDZ010000011.1:7875156-7888822 GCA_029783805.1 Acanthurus tennentii
CCCCTCTCGAGAAGACTGGTTCCAGAGCCCTTACCATGCGTCGAGGTGAGGCCGACTATATCTAGCCCGAACTTCTCGACCTCGCGCACTAGCTCAGGCTCCTTCCCCACCAGAGAGGTGACATTCCACGTCCCTAGATCTAGCTTCTGCAGCCGAGGATCAGACCGCCAAGGGTTAGGGAGCAAAAAAAAAAAAAGAAGAAAAAAAGAAACAAAGGACTTAATCTTAACTTGGGTTTCTCAACAATGACTAAACCTCACAAAGCATGGCTGGAAACTTTTGTCTTATTGCACAACAAAGGATTTTAGCATGTGGACTTTGCTAACACTGATGAATCTTGTAGAGTAATAAATGAGTCATATGTCGGGAAGATTTACCAATGCAGTGGAATCGTTGTTACCCAAACTGCTTCCAACAGATAGAAATACCTACCGCAGTGTGTGTTTTCCTGTTTAAGCATCCATGCTTTACAAACACTTTGCCATAATGCTTCAAGTCCTTGGCTTTAAATACAAATGCAGCGCTCTTTAAAATTCTGACAAATTACAAGGAGAGCCTTTTAGTGTTTACATACCTCATAGTAGAACACAAATTAGACAAATGTTTTATGGGAAGGTGTTCTGTTTAACCGATAACTGTGGGGAGCACCATCTGGAAACTGTTAAACAAGAGTCTGTAAAAGTTTTTTAATCATTTTTTGGTCAGATGTGGTATTTGATTTAACTTACCATGAATCTTATCAAAATGATGAATCATGAATGTTTCTCTGAGCTGTTTCTCAGCATGCCATAGTACATAATAATTCACTGTTTCCAAAATACCAAATCTAAATAATTGAAAGATTCAATAAAGAACACATCATTTTGCAATAAGTGTGGTCTAATAATGTCTGTAGACAAGTTTGATCATTGCTGTGATTTGGGTTAATGATTTAAATGTTTTCCTGCTTGGCTCATAGTTTAGGATCCTTATCAAACTCATAGAAAAAGAGGCATTATTTATAAAGTGTTCCAAATTATTTTTTATGTTTATATGTATATATTATATTCAGATATACATATATAAACAAATATCTACATAATCTTTAAATTTCTTTTTTCTATTCTGTTATTTTGTTTATGTATATTTTTTATGTGTGTAGCACAAAGCACTATAAAATTCCATTTCAATATGCAACCCTATGTTGCATTATGTTGAATCTTTTACCTTTACACCCTCTTTGGACTGAATTTCAAACCTTCTTCATTCCAAAGAACAAGAATAAAAAACAGGCCTTTTTTTCCCCCCTCCTTTATACGTCTCATACAGTATCATCTGCAATGAGTTGTGTCCACTGTCAAGAAAAACAGTAAAAAACAGTAAAAAACAGTTTGCTGTGCTTCTTCAGCTTCTCTTCAGTACTTGCTGTTTTTCACCTATATTTTTGTGAGAGAAACATAGTATTTGACCCATTGTTAAAATGTTTACTCATAATTTCTGATCTGGACTTTTTAATTTGGTGCACTGCGTTGAATTAAAAAACAGCCAATAAGAATTCTACAACAGATTAAGATAATTCCTAGTTAAAACATGTACATGTAAGAACATTAAGACTTCTAACGTGTTTTTAAAATCTCCCAAAGTTATCAGGGACTTTAAATGTAAAGTGCATTGCAAGTTATTCCATTAGTCGGGGGCACAGAACCTGAAAGCAGTCTTTCCTAGTTCAGAATTGACACAAGGAACATGTAGTGTTATCCAGTCCTGAGAGCGGGTCTGATAAACTCCTGTCCTTAAGTGCAATAAATATGTATACATGTATATGCAAACTTGACATTGAACCTCTATTAAAATATAACTAAAACAGAAAGATTTATCATTTCCCACTGAGTTTTGCATTTCACCTTGTAATAAATGCTTAGCCCAACACTGCTACAGTTAATCAAGGGATTAAAAAGCACTTTGTATCCTCTGCAGGGGGGCATTGTAAGACTTACTTGCTTGCCTGTCATTTCTTCTGGAAGAATAGCACTATTAATAGCTGAGGAACAGCAGGAGAAAGGTTAGCTATCCATTGAAACTGTCTTGGACTTCATTATCAAAGGGTGAAAAGCACAGCTTGGCTGTCTGCTTCATGCTACATGCTACTCAGTCCTTTTCACACAGAACAATCCCAGACAATAAGACAACAATGACAAACCTCTGAACAGCTGAACTCACTGAACGTGGCTTTAAAGAGTGTGACACTTCTTTGAATGGGTTTTTTAATTAAAAGTAGAAAGACAGCATTTCTAAAGGACAATAAATGCACAGAAAATTAAAATTAGAGACAAAAGAGACACACTCTCAGTGTAGGGACCTTTTGGTCATACACGATGCAGATGTGAGGCACAGAGGAGGATAAAGTTATCCTGAAGATTCACACTCAACAAATCATTATATCTTTTATATGTAATAAAATGTGAGAAAATGACGATTAAATGTAAGCATGATTGCAGCCAGGTAACACATAATGTATTATGAAGGACAAATGACCCAAACTCTAACCAAAAAATCAATTTAACCAAAGTGTTGAAACCCAGGACGTTTTCAGTGGCTTAACGGTTATATGCAGTTATATGAAGGTGCTGTTTGGGGGCTGGAAGTTGACTACAGTCTCTCTGTATTTTTTTTTATTCATAGCAATGCATTGGGTTATTATGTAAACATCAATGCACCGTTGTGATATTGTATGTTGCATTAAATGCACTGCCTTTCTGTTACTTAAAGTAGTTTTGTTTTTGTAATATTTAAAATAAAACTGAGCTCCCCAAAGTATTTATAGCTTATGTGTGTGCAGAGAATAATTTATGATAAATAAATCATCTTTTTGGACTTGAAGGTCCCTGTTGAAAATCGCTGAAAAAAAGAAAAAAGGAAAAAGGCTAAATTGTAAACAAAGTGTATCCTCTTAAGTTGAGACTTTCGGGTCAAAATGATTTATCAAGTCATACTTCAATAATTTAAGTTTCACATGTCTCTCAGTTCCATTTTCTTTGATACAAATTTTGTTGGGTTTGCACTTAGATTAGCTGTGATGTTTCCAACAATGTTTGAATTTAGATAAATTTGTAATGTCATTCAAGGTGCATTTTATTTGTCATTTTGTGGCTAACTTCTGGGGAAACACCAGCCAGAGGATGAGGCAGGAAGGCAGCAAGTGTGAATAAGCGTAATGTGAATAGCACATCAACGCACCAACTTGTCTGATATATATGATATATGGATTTAAACTGACGCATATTAAATTCCTTCATGCTTTATTTGTAGAACTAAAATTACAGATTTAAAGAACTTGTAATCCAAAAACTAGTTGTCTTCATGTAAGTTATCAAGTTTTAATGTTAAATGTTATAAAGTTTAAGAGATCCCTATGAACAAGGAAGATGTAACACAATGACTGTTACTGAACCACCAATAGTAGAGAACCAGAAAAGGTAATCGCTAACATTTGTGGTATCTTTTTAATCTTGATTAGTTCCTGATAATGCTCTTTGATATACCATGCAGAATTAATGGTATTTACCTGAGTGGAGGGAGAGCATGGATAGTTTTAACATGTTAATGTTTTGTGCAAAGGGACTAGTCAAGCTGTGATAGGAAAGGCCAGCAATACTCCGAAATGGCGGAAACAGCTGACACAGAGAAAGGAGGTGAACACATGAAGGCTAATAATAGCAGGAAAGGAGTCATCTGTGTATAATGTCTGCATTTTTTTGTTTGTTCAACAGTGCTCGTTTTGCACAGTTTGTAACAAATGGCTTTCACCCTCAATGGGGTACCTTGGAAAAGAGAGAACATCTGGAACCCATTTTTGGCCAAGTGATTATTCTGTCTAGGCTGTCAAGATAAAAATCAGTGCATTGTTCCACCAAACTGCAATAAGAGTATTTTTTTATTTATTTTATGCCCCTGAGATAATTTGTCTGGGTTACTTGTGAAATTGAATAATATTGCTACATCTTATACTGGAGCCTGGTTTTGCCAAATAGATTTCCTTTCACATTAATATTTTCTGCATCACTCACAGGGGTGAACTTGATCACATGCATTGTGTAATTTTTGACAACAAGGATGCAGAATGCAGGATGCAGGCTCTTGCTTGTGTTGCTGCTGCACCGTGTACATACACCACTACTTCCATCAGATCTTTTTTCAAAAAAACTGAACACTTCCTGTATGTGACTCAAATTAAAAATCCACCAGTAAGGGTTCATTTTAAAAGGTGAATGTACTTGTTGTTTTATTCTAAGGAATTCACTCAGAATTTAGGAAAGTAATAAAGGTCATTATCAAGCTTAAAAAGTAAATTTCTCACTGAAAACTCAGAGGCCACAGTGGAAAACTGTGTTCATCATAGTGTGTTTCTCTGCCCACGCTTTATTGATCCCTGAGGAGGAAATACACTTCCTTCCTCCAGGGAGGCTGAGAGCACAGAGGACAGGGGTCACCAAGACCACTGAGACTCAAGACTGAGAGGGAGTCAGCTACTAGCCTGAGGATTGTAATGCAGCGAAATCACTTGATGCAAACAGAAATTGATCTGTGCACAGTTTGCAGATGTCTGATTAAAGTGTGGTTCTAAAACTCGACACATCAAAATACTCTGCTTAAGAAGTAAAGAAGTGCAAAATTTAGCTGTAATAGAACCATAATAATTTTATTAAAAACAACAACAATAATACTACTACAACTACCAATAAAAATAATAGTACAAAATAGCAATTTAAAAAGGGTTTTACAGAGGCAAAGAAAAGGATTAAGTATGAACACTTCAAAAATCAAATCATAAAATATATGTAAGCTTATATTCCCACCAATAAAAACTACACAGTGCATAAACACATGCAGAGAAATATAGAAGTACACACACAATTTCACACGCATGTGTCTGTGAGATTAAAACAATATTATAGTGTCTTTATTACGGGTATTAGGTCTTTATTTATGGTATATTTATAATAATAATAATAAATGTAAACATCTAATTCTGCTTTGGTTACTATTGTGTTTAAAACTGTTTTTCTTTAGAAAGGATATGTTAGAATATAATTTTGATTAATTGAGATAATATAAAAAGAGTCACATAAAGTTTTTGTAGACATTTTGACTAAATAAAAGATAAGATGCATACACATGCATTTATGTTTCAACATGATATATTCTTTGTTTGGAGACTTTTTTTTCTTTTTGTTGAAGAAGGTGAACATCTGCTCAACCATCTGTCTGAAGCCATGAACACTGTATTTAATCTCTAGATTTATTGCATTAGGTGCAGAGACAATGGCTGGTTCTGTGTCAGTGAAACTTGATACTGAAATCTAATTCGGTCCATCCTGATTCTTTGTCCCCTAATATCTTCAGTCTAATAGTTTAGTCAACCCGTTACATGGCATCTGGCGCCAGTGGGGCTCACCAATGTCCAGTGCTAATTAAATTCCACTCAGTCAGCCTAAATAATCAGTGTGACAGCTCAACATGTTTGAGCCTGACTAGATGTTTGTCACCAGAGATCCATGGCATCAGATGAAAATGTCTGGAGACAGCCATTACTGAAAACAGTCATTATCAGCACATAGTGTCTTTGTTGACTTGCTGTTCAGCGCACAAAGGTGAATTTAAATCTAATCATTTAACTCCAAAGGTTTTTCATAAGTTACATTGAGTTGATAAAGTAGGAAAAAATATGTAAAGAAAATATATATTTGCCTTCTGTGATTTGCAATGGATCATCTATTCTACAGTTTGCAGTATGCTTAATTAGGATCAATAAAGACTGCAGTTAGACCTGGCTTCTGATTGGTCAAATTTATGTCATGCTAGCTCAGCTGTAGCTATGGAGCCTTGAGAGCTCACAAGTCTCTTTTTGTGCTTTATATGCCCATCATACTTGCCACTACTGTGCTCATCATGAACAGTTATGATAAAACTCTGGCAGGTGATTGAAAAAAAAGGCTATCACAGTCTGTCACAGACTAAGTTCAGATTAGATCAACAAACAAACTATGTGTCTTAGTAAAAAGCACAGAGCCAGTTGGTAAGTCAGTGAAAAATGATGTTTTCTTTTGAGAAAAGCCTTCACTGCCTTTCTTTGCTCTTCTTTCAGTGAATAAATACCTCACATTTCTGATATAAATAATGCTACAGTAGCATCACTGTAACCTCTTTTGAAGCTGCCATTGTTCTTTTCAAACAAACTGTCACACATGAACCACATCTGTAACTGCCAGTAGTTCCTCATAAGATACAGGCTGGTCCAAACAAATGTAATTCTGCCACAAGCTCATAAACTGAAATCTGGAAAAATGTAATGTTGTCAGCCAAAACGCCATTAAAAAGATACACGTGTACTTAACCTGCAGGATGAATCCTAATGACTTTTTGTAATTCCATGACTTTAAATCCAGCACCATCATCATTGCCTGATATTTGGGTTTCTGGCCAGTTTCCTTCAACAATAGAGATCTTTCCATCAGCCCAGCTGTACTCTGTGTTAAGTATTAATTAGCAGATATGTGCATGCGAAACCAAGAGAGAGAATATGGTGAATATTATATCAGGAAGACATCATATATTGGCATTTGCTGTGATTAAGTGCAGTCTCAGTGTTGCTCTGCATGCTGTTCTGCAGACTCTTATTTCAAGAAGCGACCGATGATAAATAAAACTCATTCCTTGTCCAAAGTTCCTGTTGGATTTATAATATGAACCAGATTCAGTCAGGTTTACGTCTAGGTTTATGTTTAGGTTTACATCTTTATGATACGGAAGTCATCAACAACAAGCTAATTCACTGTGGCAGTCTGAGCCCCTAATATGTCTGACTCATTTCAGACTGAGCTTTGATTTATTTATTTTAAATCCAGGACTGAATTTGCACACAGATTTTTAAATTGGTATGTTTACCACCAGGGGCCTAACTCTTTGATAACTCTCCCATTATCAGAGGCCCCAAACACTGACCCTGTTGGCCCAGTACTTCATTCATACTCCCTGCTTGCCTAAATATCCCACAGATATCAGAGCTGTGACACACCAGATGTCAACTTGTGCAAGTGTTTTTACAACATTTCCAGGTTTCATGAAGCCCTTTGCCCAGAAGATGAGAGACAGACTGAGGGTGAGACGAGGAGAGAAGGAAAGATAACTCTTGACAAAAAGGTTATTTTCTTCTTTTTTGATTTAACAGCTGATTGTGTTGCCTTTCCAGTGTGTTTTAGTGTTTTTGGTGTGTATTCTACAGGCTGAACTTCCCAGAAATGAGATAAAGGCCAACTGGTGGAACAGTGAATACACATCACACTACTACGCTGACAGCACACATGGCTTATTTCATGAGCTTTTAAATTTTGATTAGTGTCAGGGTTTTGCCCGTATTTTGACTTTATTTTCCAAGTTGAAATGATGTTCTTTTTCTTTTCTTGTCAAACCTCTTACAAGGGTTTCCAGAGTTCACAGCAGACAAGTAGGAGTGCTGTGAGAATATACTTGAGGTCAAGCAGCATGGAGGTTGTAATAAAGCTGTAACTTGTTGATAAAAGAAATCAGGGCAAAACAAAACCTGGTCAGTAAGCACTGTTGGCTGCTTGGCGAGAGCTGCTAATGGCTCTGTGTGTGTCCCTTGTTGAAGGCAGAGGAACCCATCCAAAGCTTTTTCAGTCAGGCTTTTTTCCAACTCATCCTGTTTCACAACACACACACAGTGGTGTTGACATTCAAAATAAAAGCGTATGATCTTGATTTAAATGCACTTTATGTAATTTCTGATCCTGGAGATTTCTCAGTTAAAACAATGAAAATAAAAGAAACAGTCTGATGACATTGTGAGGTAGCCAGGGATCATGGGATGTGTTAATTTCATTAAACAGCCAAAACTGCAAGGGAAAATCTAGACCTGGTGATGTGTATAAGTTTTATTCAGCCTTATTGTCGTATTGTTATGTCTCCTGGCCTTCTTCCTACCTCTTTTTGTTGGTACCCTGGAAGTTAGCAACAAAGTGATAAAAAATGAACAAAACAAAAAGAGATGTGCCCTCACCTTCAATAAAATTACAGATTTCTTTGAGTTTGAAGATTACTGGAAATATTTAGGTTATTGAAAGTACATAACTTAACAAATATATAACAGAGATATGATAGTTTTTAGACATTTTTATTGTAGGAATGTTTAATTTTATACATTTAAGTCTTAAAAGGAGAATTTAAAAATTTTTAGTTTTACTTATTCACTTTCTTTCAAAGATTTGAGGAGATTAATACTGTTCTTATGTTTGAGTTAAATGCAGACCTGAAATCGGGATGTGGTTTCTGCTCATAACTCCCCCTAAAATGATAATTTGAACATTTCTGTATGCTAACACGTATGGACAAAATACTTCATGTTAGAGGTGGTGATTTTAGAGGTTCTGGTTGCTTAATACACCCCTCATCTGAGTCTCATACATGTTTGAGCTTCAATCTGAGTTTCAGACAAAAAAGAATGAACATGAATTTGTGCATTGCTTCCTCTGGCTGGCCATTTCGACACACAAAGATCTCTCACCTGACAACCTAATGTGAGCAGTAGTGGTTATGGGTGTACAGCGGGTGGAGCATCTAGAATTATTCAATAAGAAAGGAAGAATACGTGTGCTTCAACCTGCTTTTCAGAGTTTTTCTTTGTTTATTAATGTAGAAAAACAAATTTGAAAAATATCAATCATATTAGAGTATTTTAGTCACTTAAAATGTTTCCATTATTTTTATTTTTTAACAAGACATTAATTTATCCCATTATCACGAGATAACAGAATGAAAAAAAATAGTATTGACAGTGGCCGCTCTGGGCTTCCATAGACTTTAATGTACTGTAAAACATGAGGGTATGTATGAAAAGTATGAAAAAAGTTTAACGTGAAACTTTTCACAGTCACCAATTCTCAACTTTAACCAAAATACCTATGAAAGATCTTTACGGAGCAATGTGTTAAGACAGCCAAATACACTACTGTCATCGAAACAGTACATAAGGGAATATCCTTCAGATTAATGGAGTTCATGCCTCCAGTGGACTTCGGCTGCTTGTATAGTCTGTAGTCTAGTCAAGCTCTAGTCAAGCTATTGATGCTGGAGGCTGTCAGCAGAGAACACCTAAGGTTTTTCCTGTCACCCATGGTTTCTGCAGCTTTAGTAAGTAGCACTAAAATGGGGCCTCTTTTTCTTGTCAAATATGACTTTCCATTTTTCAGTTTTCATTCACTGTACTTTTATTCTGTCTTTGCAGTCATCAGTCATTATAAACCACAGTTGCATAAGTTTGTGTTCACACACACTCATGAACACATACACACAGTATTTAGTGTTGCCTCTTGATCAGCAGGGCCTGGGACCTGCGTAGGCAGAGCGCTCGTCTTCTCAGACAGACTCTTCTAGCAGTGCTGTGGTCCTCCACAGCTGACTCCATCATTCAGTCCCAGGTGCCCTTGTCTGGCTCCATGGGGCTGGGTGACATCATCGTCACCCCCCCTCTACCCTCTTCCCTTCTGTCTCTAATGGAGGCCCGGAGCTGGTGAAGGGGCCTTGTGAATAATTTAGGAGCTCTGGTGCACTTTATAACCTGGCCTGCAAGGCTAGCCGGGACGTTCACCCTAAGTGCATTAGTATAATAGTCAGGGAGGAAACTAGCCTTTATTGACTAATATAATCAATAACTCTGCTTCTGTTCGCTGTTGAGTCCCTGGAGGTTCCTGTGTGCGTGTGGGATGATAGACAAAACTACCAGAAAACACTCAGAAATGCAACCTCATATTTTTATACTTTGAAAAAATTGCTTTATAAGTGATCTATTGCAAAATTATGGTCAGACATCTAAGAAGAACTGGAGTAAT
The DNA here is from genome assembly GCA_029783805.1 of Acanthurus tennentii. Classification (NCBI taxonomy): domain Eukaryota; kingdom Metazoa; phylum Chordata; class Actinopteri; order Acanthuriformes; family Acanthuridae; genus Acanthurus; species Acanthurus tennentii. The sequence continues at coordinate 7,885,041 of JAPZDZ010000011.1, forward strand.
TATATTAATTAATTTATTTCTTCCCTTTGTCGATGTAGGAAGCATCTGTAACAGTCAAACATATTATTTCCCCATGGAGAGGCAAAGAGGCTTAAGGAGGTAACCAATTTTAACAAGGAAAGAGCTCCATAATCAAGTAAAGCCAATGTCGTTTTAGAGAGGAGAGTGGTGTGACAAATGGTCTAATTATCCAAGGCTTCTTGAGTAAGATGAGAGTTCTGGAAATATTAATTCAGAGGAGGGGCTCACCTTCATGAGGTGAAAGCTGACAGAAAAAAATGAATCCATTTTAATTTACCAAAGTGCTTACTCAGCATTGCACATAGAGAGAACACTGGTGTTAACACTGTTAGATATAAGCAGTTGGCTGCAATCTGCAACCTGACCACTAGAGTCCACTAAATCCTCCGTATATGTCCAATAATTAAACTATTTTGGCATCAAAGCAAGAAAAAATTTGAGAGCTGTAACAAAAGATTTGGGGCTTTGAGTACACTGTATTAAAATGTCATAAATTATGATCAACTGTTCCCATTTGATTTTTGTGTTTGGGATCATCATACCTTCAGCAGATCCACCCATTCATTCTGTTTAACAGGTTTGGTAGCAGGCAGGTGGTAAATTTCTTCTTAATTTGTCTCTGAAATCCTGTTGGAATGCTATGAATGAGAAAAAAGGTAAATGATGAATTTTAGCATGCACAGATTTCTGTGTGCACCTATGGGTTCAGAGTGAATAGGTTTACACAAGAAGCAGTGGAGGTGCCAAGGTCTGCTGACGGAGGGTCTCTGTCAGTCTGTCACATGCAGACAACAAAGGAGTAAGGCCAAGTGACCTCAGAGGTTGATTTACAATGTGTCAGCAGGAGCAGAAGTTTATCCCCTCCTCCCAGCACACTGAGGATTTATGGCAGCACAGTGGTGACACTTGCCTGGCAGCCTGAGTCACCAAACAGTTCAGGTTACAACATAATATTGATATGAGGAGACAAAAAAGAACAGTCATGCTGCATGTCTTCATTCCTTTAGAATTAAAAGATGGTGTTGTCACTACTTTATGTGCAACCAAAAGAAACCCATTAATAACATCAATGGAGGTTTTTAGAGGCTTTTATTGTTTTTTTATGTAAAATGATTCTTTTATCTAACAGGAAAAGTGTTTAATGATTTATTTTAACTTTAACAAATCAAACCTTCAAAAACTACTGTACTGTATTACATGGGTCACTTTTGTGATGCATGAAAACAATAACTCTGAAGCTCAGTATGGAATTTTTTTGCAGCTTGATGTATCAAACAAAACAATGATAACAGAAGACAGTTTAATGATGTCATGAAGTAGAGTTGAATTGTGGGATTAGTTTATTTTATTGTTAAACAGATAAAATATGCAGATGAAATTTATCGGGCTGACTCAAGTTGAAATGTTAACAGAACAGATAATGTATTTAAGACTCATTCATGTTACATTTAGTCACATTCACTGCCTTCCTTCCTTTCTCTCTGGCTAGTGTTATCCTGGATGTTAGCAACAGGAGACAAAATGAAACACACTGTAACCATAAATGGAATTACAGATTTCTTAGAGAAACATTAAGGGTAAGTTAATTACAGACCTCAACAAAGTAAATAACAAATACATAGTAATTTTTAGACATTTTAATGTGGGAAAATGTTTCATATTTGAGTTTTATGGCCCTTTGGTACTTGTTATGTTGTAAAGCAATGTTAGCTCAAAACTATAATATTAGGTGTTTAAATCCCTATGGTGTCATGTTTAAAATCAAAATGTAGAAAACTATATCGTGACCATCAGTGAGGAAATTAGTCTGCATTTCTTGAGTCACAAAAGAACAATTTAAAGTCAAAATGAACACCTGTTTTATTTTGAAATGAGTATTATGAAAGTTTCATCTAAAATTACAATTTCAACAAGAATGAAACATTAATCTGGGTGTTTTAAACCTAGTAAACCATCAGACCTTAGCAGAATAACAGAATAAATTTTTAAAAGACACATCTAAAAGAAATGCGACTGATAATAAGATTGATGTTATATTTGTGACATGGACATTTGGATGACCTAAAATTATGTTTGTTGCTTAATGATGAATATAATGTTGCTAATTGATTTCAGTAGGTGTTCGTGTTAAAATGTTTTATATGTGGGTGTTTTTAATGTTATTTTATTATCAAATGTTGTGTTAATGTTGCTTTTATTACCTACTGTACAAAGTTGAAGTACTGCTAACTATATGTATTTTATTTGTATACAGAGCCCTAGGAAGCACAGCTGTTGCCAAGGAAACAATAACAAGGATCTAAATAAAAAACAATTCTAAATCCTGTCTGATTGGTTGATAGTTTCGCATTTAAATCTCTAACCAGCTTACAAAAATCTCCTCATCTTATCAAATGTTGCTTATACCAATGCATTATTGGTACAGAAAAATCCTTAACAAGTTCAAAATACAACTGTTGGACTTAAATTAAAATGCTACCTCAGTAACTAATATCTAGCATCGTGGTTGTTCTCTACCTAAATACCAACCAGCAACAAACTACTCCTTCATTTGCTGGCTTCTTCCTGTTAAGGTCTATTGGCACTTTAAAATCCTTAGACCAAATCTATTGACCTTCAGAACTTATGGAGTGAGAACCAGTGAAAAAATCTCCATTTGGGAAATGAATAACCAAAAGTCCTCACATCCCTGCAACCACTGTACCTTGAACCGAACCAGAGGAGCTGCTCAGAGGCCAAAAATAACCTCTAAGAGCTGAAACAAGATAATATCTCTTTTTTGTCTCCCCCAAACAACATTTCTTGCCAAAGCATGCATGTAATAAAATTTGGGATTTCTACAGTGGCTTTTTTGGGTTACACAACTGAATTTCCTTGTGTATCCATGCAGTTTTTTTTATAATATGTACGGTATTGTTGTTACTGTACTTTTCTGTACATGTTGAACGTTAAATCAACAACCCTCTTATGAGCGTTAGCCTTGTTTTGATTGCTTTATGTACTTGGTAGCTCCTCTGAAACTCTTGGACACATCAGATGATCCTCATCAGCCCAGTGAAGTTTACCCAGTTGTTCTGAAACTGTAGATGTTTACATTTTCATTGTTGTTCTGAGCAATTTGTGGACTTCCTGATCATGTTGGCTTAAATCTGGTGATGTAGCTCATGTATTTTTGATACAAGTATCTAAAATAACTACTAAATGGACCTTCAGGTGAATGTTTTGTCAATTGCTGTTTTTGAAGATAAGAATAAACTTGAAGCTTAACATTTTTAAGCTCCCCTCCACTCAACATGTGGTCTTTTTTATCTTATGTTTCAAAAGTACTCTGATCAAACTAAATTTGACAGCCAATCATAGACAAAGAACTTTCAAATCTCCAGCACAGAGCAGACATGTCAGTACAGAGAGTAGCAGGTTTCTTTAGTGCAACCATTCATTCTTTGCCATTTACTGGCAGTAACAAGCTTAACAAATTAACAAACAACATTAATTAAAGATTCTCTAAATCCACATACATTACGATATGTCTGCCTGTGTCTGATTTTGGTGCACAATATTTCATCTAGCGCACCATGTTTATGTGCACAGCTCCTCCACAGGTCAACTAGCCAAACAGTGTTGGTTGCTACAGCACAAACCTTTAAATGAGGAAAAAGAGTAGATTTGCTTCCTGCCACTTTTTTTTCTTTTCTTTTCTTTTCTTTTCTTTTCTTTTCTTTTCTTTTCAATTGATAATGATCAATATTCCTTTGACATCA
>JAPZDZ010000011.1:7888922-7902632 GCA_029783805.1 Acanthurus tennentii
TTTTCTTTTCTTTTCTTTTCTTTTCTTTTCTTTTCTTTTCTTTTCAATTGATAATGATCAATATTCCTTTGACATCAGCATGGAAAGTAAAAGCTTTGTGCTCTCCTTTTAAAGTGCTTTCACATTACAGAGTCTTTGACAAGATGACCCAACTATGACAATTAAACAAACAAGAAAATGTAACCTTGACCATTGGGAAAAGATGACTTCCTGCTTGCTACACACACACACCACACATGAAGAAGTTAAGGTGGTCTGGAGAAAATCCTATTCACACCTGGCTCAGGCACTCCACTGTTCAGGCCACAAAGGGAGCCTTTCTTTCCTTCATGTGACACTGAGCATCCAAGGTCAGTAAAGTTCAGGAAGCACATGATTTTTTTTTTAATTCTATAAATTGTGAAAATGAATGCCCCTGTGTTTATTTGTGCTTCACTCCACTCTCAAATCCAGAGGCTTCCTTCTGCTTGCCAGCTGCCAACCTATTAGCACCCCGCAGAAACCCTGACAGTGCTGCCACGGGTCGGCTGTTTGTTTGACTTAGTCATGTTGAATTGAGACATGTAGACTTGTTGGATGGAAGGTGAGAATGGGCATTGACTCATTTTGAACGGGGCACTTGTTAAATCTCTGGCCATCTTGGGTGATGTTTAGACTGGGAAGGATTTCCAAACTTTTGACTCCGGTCTTGGACCATCCACTTGTGGGGGCGATCTGTATTGCTGAAATACTGAGGGGTCTGAAGCCAAGTTCTGCATTCTTTCAGGACCTCAGCGCTGACTTGCAAATTCATTTAATGGCAAGAGCTTGAATAAACATAGAAGTATTTGGGCTTTAAGAACACAGAAATATGCATGAATGCATTAATGTTCTCAAATTGTTATCACAGAATGTGTGCTTAATGTTGCTTGAGATCTTGTAGGACCATCAGGTCTGTTTGATTTGTGTGATTGTGTTCTGTGGTCAAAAAGGTCAGACTGTTGATAACAAGATGATGGCTGCCCCACATTGCACAAGTGAAGAGTTCCTTAAAAAACAATCAGCTGTCTGCAGTGTTTCCATTTAACCCTTTTGGGTAGGCTCAGCTCACTTTGAACCACCAATGTGATACCAAAACATATACCTGGTACTACTCACAACTCTTGCCAATGAAAAACAAAACTAATAAACAAATATTGGTTCCAAGAGAGTCCCACTGAGTCAAACTGAGCCGTACCATGCAGTGGAAGAGAAAAACATGGACTCTCAGAATTGACTACTAGAATTGTCATTTTCATCAACACTACTTGAGCTAGGCTGGCATTTACTAGTACACAGTAAAGACACTTTTACATTTTACTCTTATGCATACCTTGACTTTTTTTGTGCATTGGCACTTCTCAACAGCTGCCATAACTTTTTTCTTTCCTCTTCTATAAGGGCTTTTTAGCAATCAATAATGGGCCTCCTAGGGAGCACGATGTGACACTCAATTGTTGTTGCTCTAAACTGCAAACAAATGACTGAGCCTCATGCCATGAAAATACTTGATACCTTCAATAAGGCCAAAAACAAAAGGGAGGTTATTTAAAGTGTTGAGAGTATATCAACTTCATTATTACTATTCAGTCCCAGGAAACCAGCTCTCAGTCCCTCTGGATCCCCGTTTTTGTTTGAACCAGTCCAGCAGCATCTTATCAATGTGCCAGACTGAACGTTGTAGAACTCACATGATGTTACTGAGCTTCGGTTGAAATAACAATGATACCAAACATAGTTTTGTTTGCAGGAAAAATATGCAGCGGTTTACAAGAAACAAAAATGAATTTCAGTATGAGAATGTGTGGATTGAAAATTACAATGACACAACAACTTCTGACTTAGTTCAACATTTGAAGTTGCACAAAGAACAGTAGGTGCAGGTTCTGCTGCTAAATTTATTACATTTGGCAAAGAGCACATTAGGACTTGTTTAGGACTTGGGACTTGACTTGAAATTCCTGGCATCCGAGCATCTTTTAGTCTGTAGAAACTCAGAATGTGATACTTAAAGATTTAGGATTTGAGCACTGGTCATTACAGAAAAAAAAAAGTGTTTTCTAAGGTAGAATTGCTACTCTTGTAGACCACAGTTATTTATTAATTGGTGCATTAATGTGCTGACAGTGAAAGACATGCATCTGTAAATTTTTCTGGTGTAATTTGCTGATGTGCTGAACACCACAAAGGATTGTCTTTGGGTAAAGGGAGAAATCTCAGAGGCCATCCTTTAGCCCCATAAATAAAACCAAAACTATTTGCATGGAGAGGATACCACAAGGGTTGAGTGATGAAATCTGTATTTTTTTGTAATTTGGATTAACTGACTTCAATTGAGCTGAGTTGTCTTAAATTGCATGGCCACTATGTTCAATTTTCCATCATAATAAATGTCGCACGGCTGAATCTTTGCCAGAGGGGCCAAATAGTGTTCCAGGCAGCTGCAAGTGTATGGTTTGGAGCCCTGCGCAGAAGGAATCTGTCTTGTAAACTGATATGTCTGCCCAATCATGACCTCAGCCTCCAAGTATGATTTCTCAGTATGATCTGTGGGTTTAAAAGCCCAACTTTGCAGGATAACTGAGACTAATTATGTCATGTGACTGTGTGGAAAACAACACAAGGCTAAAAGCTGAATGGGTAAAGGGGATGTGCTCCTAAGGTGTCAGTGTTAACTGCTTGTGTGTTAGTATGTCAGGTAACAGCTTAAACTCTTAGACCAGCGCTATGTTGAACAATTTTTGCTTTACATAAGTAAGCAATCAAAGCATGGTTTGGCTTTGTTTCTACCTCACAAGACAGTGAAAGCACCACTGATTTTTTTTCACAGAACTTACTCCTCATAAATCACCATATGAACTCTGTGTATGAACTACAATAAACTCTGTCAGACTGCCAAATAATGTTTTTCCTCTTTCAGTGGCAGATGACTTCTTGTCTAAGCCTATACAGCAACAGATGTATTCAAGCTGTTTTTCAGTGGGCCTTTAGGAGCCGTGGCCTGATGATCTTGATGATGTAAAGAGTGACTCATGTTGTGCAGATGGCAGGTGGTATTGTACAAAGCTCTCCTGGCCTTCCCCTGGGGGCAGAAGAATGGTTATGGGGGGTTCTGGTTTCCCCTGGGTCTCAGCTGTGAATAGGGTAAAGTGATAACAGATCCCATCCTACTCTGTTCATTAGCTTTAAATGCTTGTGGCTTGATATGATGTAATTGAAACTAAGAAGGGCATCTGCATCTCCAGCTTACATGAGATCTGCATGTTTCACAAGTACTTTCAGTTTTTGATACCAGTATCACAATGCTCAAATTATGAGATTACACATTGGCCTGAACAATTCTGATTCATTAAAATTTCTGGTAATTACACCTAAATGAATACACACTGAGACAATAAAATATTTTATTGAGCCAGTGAGCCAAATTCAAGATTCTTAATTTTCTGATCAAAACTATCACATTCAAAAAAAAAAAAAAATTATATATAAAATTATTTTTTTTTTCTTTATCATGGTCTTTGGGGAAAAGTAGAAAGTACAAGAATGAAAATGAGGAAGATTTAGTTTTATAATGCATCTGAGAGTGCATGATAAAAACTCACTCCGTCTTTTTTCTCTAGAAGTTCACTTTTTTCCTGATTTGCAAAATAAAAAAATGTCCCAACTCAGATGTTTTTTTTTCCTACCTCCTACCTTCCTGCTATTTTGCATACTGACTTATTGTCATAACTTCGATACTTTTGTTTAAGCAAAAAAGAGCCATTTTCATTAGTTACTCCTGCTCTTTTCCTCCTGTGACAGGACATTATCTCTGTAAAAAAAAAAAAAAAAAAAAAAAGGCATTTAATTTTTAAAAATTTTATAGAATTTTTAAAATAACTATTTTTGAAGACTGGCAGTTAAATTTAAGTTACAAAAAAGCAGATGTTTGTAAATTGGTAATTGTGACTTCTGTATGTAAAAAAAACAAAAACAAAAACAAAAGTTATTTTGCTGGAGAAAAATTTAACTCTGGACAAACGGTTCCTAAATTACCAACACTGGCATTACTGTTGTGTAGCATCTCTGCTGATGTGATGGACTCACAATAATTCAAAAATGGCGGATATATCAAGCTGCCTTTCTAGAACAGTTGTGTCTGAGGTATATAGACACATTAAGATGCATGGCTATTTCAGGGATCTAAAGAAAATCTGAACATGGATCAATATTGTACATATGAAAGCAGGATCTGCAATGTCAGGATAAGTTAAAAAAAAAAAAAAAAAATTAGCTGAAGATGCTGCAATAACATGCACATCAAAACCAAGTAGTACCATTTTTTCCTCTGATCTCTTTAGTAGACTGTCTTCTGTGCAAAACCCAACACTCGGTAACAGTCTCAGCTAAGAAAATCATTAACCTGAGTGGTTGGCAGAATTTAGCACCCACAGGGGAGCATGGACTGTTCTACTAGTATTTTTAAATGCTGTAGTAAAAGGTTAACTGACAGGGGTAGAGATTTGGAGACAAGCAACCGCAAGATTAGTCTTGGAGCAGCCTCTAGTGGCGACCGAAGTTAATGACAAAAGGAGGCCATTTCTGGTGAGAACCATTTAATAGAGGCTTTAAGAACAAAGACATTTAAGAATGTAAAACATTTTGTAAAAAGTATTGCTGTACATGTCATTTTACACACACACACACGTTAAGAAAATCTCACTAAGTAAAATATAATTTCAGTTGGTTAAAAATGCAAACCATTGACATGGTTCCTGGTGTGTCAATCCCTTGGTCACGTTAAAAGAGTTTAAGTTACAACTGTACAAATCAGCACATGGTGCCAAAAAACATTAAGTCATCTCACTGGTTGAGGTGCTTTGCAAGATCCTTCACCACTGAAGATTTAAGCTGTGAGATGGTGGCAATCCTCATCTGTTTTGAAGTAGAGTACTTGCCTTTAACAGCCTGAAAGAGATGCATGAGTGTTAGAGGTTTATAGAAAAAAAAAAAGGATTAAAGTATAATAATGTCTCCAAATATATTTGAAGAGGTGGAGAGATCAGAAATAAACAAAAAAAAAAAAAAAAAAAAAAACACACAAAAAAAAAAAAAAAAAAAAAAAAAAAAAGGATGGCAAAGCACATTTTTAACTACACTTACCATGTGTTTGGTTAGCCCATTGTTCACTTTCACAACATTCTTGGCAATGTGTGCCATTACAGGAATCAAACTCTCTGCTGTGTAATCCATGTAGTGCTGCAGTGTCACATCCTTTGGAGAGATATTTCAGAACAGTTGTCAAATGTTAGGAAAGTCATATCAGAGCAATTTTCCCCAGTCAAAGTCCACAGTCAATTAGCCTATAAGGACTGAGCTAACTTTTGCAACTAAAGCATGGTCATTGCACTGAAGAAAAAGTGCAATATGGAAATGCTGTAAATGTGTCTGAAGTCATTTTGACATCTCAACAACACTTAGTCCAGAAGATCACTGACTGGCACACTCTTTTTGCACAAGTTTGTAACAGATTTAGGTGAGCCAGAAGTCAAACTCACCCATTCACCAGCATCTAAGATCTTAAGGGCAAGAGCCAAAGCAGCACTTGCCACCATGGAAGGTGGGAAATGAACCATCTCATAGTCCACCATGGTGAGCTCCAGGAGGTATTTTGCCAGGGTGTGTTGCTCGGCAGTCACCTGAGGAGAGAGACATATGGAAGTGTACATTAGAGGCTGATGGATATAGATAAACAGAAGCCCTCAAAGCTGTCACCAAATCTGGCTTGTTAGACTGAGACCTCAATACTTACCTCATAAATCTTTGATGCTCTTCTGAGGAACTGCAGGGGAAGAGGGCGACCAAGTTTAAACTTGAGCACACGGAGGATTGTCATCTCCATGTCTCTGATCTGGGCAGTGGTGTAGGCCCTGTCCGTCACGTAGGCAAAGTCTGATATTTCAGGGGGATACATCTCCTCATATTTAGAAGCAAGGAACATGGCCGTTACACCAACTAGCTGAAGCTGCTTCTTGGGAACTGGGTTGTCCTGATGGAAGTAAAGTAACATAATGGTTACAGAAACTAGGAAGGCGTGTAGCACATTGTGAAAGGCCGGGATTTTTTGGTATAGAGTGCTGTGTTTAATGCGGGAAAGTAACAGCTAGGCTCAGGGTTGATAGACACCCACCTGTAGAAAGCGGTCAATAATTCCCACAGTCATGTACATTGTCTCCTGCAGCAGCCGGAACTTCAGGTTCACTTGAACGAGCCAGTCAATGAGAATGGCCCGCATGTTACCAGTCACCTCCTGACCCTGCAGATAGGAAGGTCTGACGTTTTGCTCGATCTGAAATGACAGAAGGCTGGGTTAAAACCAGTGGGATGACAAGTAGGTGACACAAGGTTGGGGAGGGGAGGGGGCAAAAACCAGTAATCCACTTACCTCAAGTTGTCGAAGGTACTTGTAGATGTCTTTCACATATTCACTGCAAAGCATGGGGTTGTCATAGTCATCTGCATCCACATCCCTGATAGCGGTATTAAGAATGACATCTGAAAATGCTTGGCACAGGTCAGCAGGCTCACACCCTGAAGTTTCCATTGGAGTTGGGGATGCTGGTTCAGGTGGAACCTGGAACAGTAGATATGCTGACTTGAGTTTCAAATAGAAGTACCACACCCAAAAGTCATTTGAGTCTTAATTTCCAGGAAGCCATGGGCACACAACTCACCTGTACCTCAGGTTCAACTTTAACAGGAACAACATTTTTTGGTTTTTCAACTACTGCTGCTTTTTCAACTTTGGTGGGGATTTTGGTCTTCTTAGTAGCTTCTGTCTTGACAGTCTAAAATTGGAAAAGATAGTAAAGCAATGTCAAGGTTAAAAATGATACAATTAAATTGCAAATTATAGCTTAAAGTCATTTCTCCAGAAACATTTTAGTCTCCACAGGTGCATTTTCTAACTTGTGTCAATTCACAATCATATGGAAAAGATGCAACTTAAGACACTACAATGGATTCAAACATACAAAGAGCTGAGGCAAACAGTATAAGAATCAGATGCACCTTAATGAGTACATGCTGAAATGTAACATGCATCAAGGGTAACTTTCTGAAACTGGACTTGTGTCTTTTCAGATTCCAATACCATTTTGCTCTGGGCTACTAACATTATATTTAAACATCTGCTATTCGTTTGGCATTCAGGAGACATGAAAATCCCAAAATACAATCGGACCGATCAAATTAGTTTTAGACCAACGCCCAGTCCATGAGTACATTAGCGTTGTAATACTATTAAAGAAAACCCAGCCAGCTACTCATCGTCCATTCAAGGTGGTGTAAAATGAATAAATTTACGTAACATCATCAAGCATATTTTTTTTAATTAAACAACTTACCTTTTTCTGTGCTTCTTTGTTAACAGCGATGTTGCCGATTTCGCCGAGTGCCGCTCGAGGCTTCAGTGAAGGCCCAGTCATCGAGCAAGCCTTTCCGCTGATATCAGACCTGGTAGAAGCCAACCGATTCTGTGGAGAAACGAACGATTATAATTTACGTTACAGAAGCGTGTTAGTTACTCAAAATAGGAAGCCGAATCAAAAACTGTAGTCACATTCTTTTTTAATTATGGAACTGCTGCACGAGAGCAGGCCACACTGCAAAGCACGAGGGCGTTTAACATTATTAGCATTAAAAAAAATAAAAAATAAAACAAAGATTCGTTGTAAACGCCATTCCAGACATAGGCGAAAAAAACACGAAATACAAAAGTACTTACTCTTGTTACTCGAAGAGCCATTGTTGTATGTGTATTGCTTCACTAGAAAGACGAGGAATCGTTATGAAGAACGATGCGCTGTAGAGTTTAGGTTCAGCGTCTTGGTTTAAATCCTCGCTTGCCACAAGCTGATTCGCTGTGTCCAGAATTCTCCGAGCAACATGATTGGTCGAGCGCATCTGCTTTAAATGCGTTCCCCAGGCAACCAGTGGTCACATGGTCAACTTTTTTTCATTCACTTCCTTTTCCTGTTAATGTTTTTTTAATGTTTTTTTCCTCTTTATTTCAATAACTTTACAAACAGTGTAAAAGTATACACAGCAACATACAAACATCAAAGAAGCAGTAAGAAATAATAGTATGGAGAGTAGTACACATAGTAAAGCATAATGAGAACACAAATTAACTTAAGTAAGCTATTGAAGGAAATAAGTAAATAAATAACGTATAATTAAAAAAAAAGTATAATTATAAAATAGAAAAAATACATACATAAAGTGTGTAAGAGTTAGGCAAAAGTTTCACTTTAAGACACCAAAGTGATTACAAATAGTGACAGTTTTGATAGCTTTTTTGTTTTTTGAGGACTCAATTAAAGATATATATTGTTTCATTTCCTCCATTTAAACAACGAATAGGGGTTTTTGGTTTGTAAATTTACATTTATGAATATGGAATTTACAAAGTAGCAATATTAGATTAATAAGAAATAAGGTATTAGCATCTTTTTCTCAATACTAGAAGCATCCTAATATAACATCCCTATAGTAGAGAGCAAAATCTGTGAGAATCTTGTCTGTTATGTGGTCATTGACATCTTTCCAGAATTTATGTGTAAATGTACAAGACCAGAATAAATGAGAGCAGGTTTCAGGATGTAATTCACAGAAAGAGCAATTTATATCTATGCCTCTCTTCAATTTTTGCAAGAATGCTTCACCGGATAAAATCTATGAATCAACTTGAATGACACCTCTCTTACCTTATTTGTTAGAAGATACTTTTGTGTTAGAGACCAAATCTTCTTCCAAGCTACATTACTCACAAAATTACTCCAATAAAATGTTGCTCAAGGAATAGAGACCAGGTCATCCTGAAACAAAGCTCTAAGTCTGGAGTTTATACCTTTGTTAGAGGAGAAACAAACATTCACTAATGAAGACTGAGTTGGGTCAGGGGGCAACAATGACAAGGGCTGAGGGCTTTTCCTGTTAATGTCCTCTTGGTACCCCAATCCTAACGAAGTTCTCAGATCCATTTTCCTTTTAATCTTTCTTTCAATTAACAAATAAATAATGAGCACGGGCAACATGCTTAAAAACATGCAAAACTTAAGAAAAACTGTTTCATGTTGGTGTTAAAAAATCAACGCTTTAATGTGGCTGTTTGACAAAAGCTAGATAACATGGATTATAGCTCAGAATGGCAAAAGTTTTCATTGGGATCCAAGCTACATCTTTTCGAGTATTGCATGCATTTACACGTAACCACCTTCCACCAAAACACAAGCAAATAGTCGACACATATGGACTGGACCCTGGTGCTTTTTCATTTTCTGTGTTGAAGATGAATTTGAATAATAAAATAAGAAAATATAAAAACTGTTATAGTCAAGTTTAAAATAAATAAAAATTGGTAAGCTTCTGTGGCCTAATGTGTTTTATGGTGAGCCTTGTCAACCCAACCCTGCTGAAAAAGAGTTTAACATTTTCATTCAATTTAAAGAGCAATAAAAAAGGAACACATATGACCTTAGTAACTCTATGAACATCTACATGTTGAACACTGCCTAAATGAAATAATTTAGCCTTTATATATGAATTATATGTTATCTTCTCTCTAGCAAGTTATTTAAGAATGATACCATATTATAGATAATGGATTTGACCATTTCTTTGATGAACTTAAGTACTCTGCAATAAAAACAATATAATAGGAGGGAGGGCCAGTTGTTTGCAGCTCTGCAAACCTTCATTAGAACTTTTCATTCTGTAGGTTGGGCAGAAGTAGACCCACTTTACAGTGTATGGTTTTATACAGAATCATTTTAAACTCAGCTAATCACAGCTTTTATAGTTCAGTCACATAATGTTTTTTTATTTTTGCCATTGTGAATAAAGTGGATTTGTATAAAGACCTATCTGGGGATACGTATTGCAAACTAGCCTTTGCTAATAAATGCTCTGGTACTTGGCCTTCAGTCCATGCCACTGTGCATACCTGTCTTTAGAAAATACAACTCATACTCTACTCTATTAAGCTGTCTACGGTTAGCACAAGGGTCAGATACATTGGACTCGTGATCAAAACCAAGAACTGACCAGAGATCCCAAGAGAAACTGAAAATTCTGAGGTGCATAAAAGGCAACACATCTTCTCTTGTTTTCTTCTCTGCAGAAAGTACGCCTCTGTTAATCCCTCCTGATTACATGAACATTGGATTTTTAGCAAGTTACATTGGGGTCTGTGTCTCTGGGATACACAGCTTTAATATTCTGTAATAGACAGAGATCTTTTTGTGGTAGCCTAATTACTCTCGCCTACCAATCAGAGGGACACAGTTTCGGTTACTTCCTCAGGAAGGAGAGGACGCAAACGCATCACGTAAAGCAAAACAGATGCCACCACAAATCAGCGACAGAGGACGTCAACGAAATTACCGAAGATACTACCATAGCCTCCTTGCGTGAGAAGACTGAAAAGAAGTGCATCAACGACGACGTATCTAGACGGCCCTAGATAGTTGGCTTTGAGATCGTCCAATTTATTTCCTTTAGTTCAAAAAGTTACGTTACTACAAAACCAGCGTTCCACAAACTAAGAAGGTGAGTTCACCAAGTTGATGTTAACGTAACATTAAGTTAAACCAAGGGGCAGCTAATGTTAGCATAAGAGGTTGTTTGGGAAGTTTCTAAAGTGAACAGTAAAGCACGAACTTAAAGAATATTAAAGTCACGTTTTAAGGTAAAAGTGATTTACATTGATGCTCTTGTATAATTGGCCTTTCGTAGAATCAATGTTACAATAAGAGTCAGGGTCAAAGTAATGTTCCATTAAGTTAGCACGTGTCGCTGAAAACTTTATTTCTCCAGCTGGAAATGTTGCGCTAAATTAACGTTACTTACACTTTCGTGCGGTATAACGACAAGATTATAAATACATCGGTAACCTCTGTGCGTTTACTTTTTTTAAAAACAGACCTGTCCATTAAAAAGACTCAGTAATTTAGCCAACGTTAATCTGCTAGCAGCAGCAGCAACATCTGAAACATTGGATACGTTAAAGTTATATTCTGTTTGCAGACGTTGCCATATGCCTTTTTCTAAATTCGGGCTTGAAGCATTTAGACGCATGATAATATTTCCAAACGCACTTTCTTAATGTCACGGTAGTCAGTTTGTCTGTGCTAAGATAAAATACAGAGAACAGACAAAGCAAAGGCAACAACAATGCTAACAGTCTCAGGTGTTAGCTCATCTTTGAGCATGCTAACATTAGCGAGATCACGAGAATCTGCTAACACGGTTGTTGTGGCTAACCACAGTTATCATACAAGAAGTTTGATTTAATGTTGTACCGGACTGCACTTTGTATGTGTGTCGTTAGCTAGAAACTTTAAACACTTTTCTCAGAGTTAATGATGTTAATACTGTCCGGGTACCGTGTAGCATAGTTTTTCAAATTAAGACGTTAGCAGCAGCCATTAGCTTGCTAGCATGACTCAGTGGATTTGTGCAAGTGTCACAGCTGTGGCCCGGTGTGCATCAGGAAGCGACCAGGGACTGCATGCGAGATAAACCATTTTGATTACTCTTAACACCACACTGAGCATACTTAAGAGAGAGTGTTGAGCATTTGCATCACAGTCAAGTTGCGAGTTTGACGGTAGCACGCCTCAAATGCCACTTCATCTTGGGCGTAACGTTAGTTATGTTGGCTTTTGTCACGATGAAACAGTGTAGTGCTAATTCTATACCCGTAGAAGAATCTGCTCCCCATGCCCGTTCCAGCATGCTCCCAGAACTCTATAGGATTTGATCACAACCTATCTTCATTATGTGTTTTCTGTCTTTTTGTTAAAAGGATTCGGTATCTTTGATTGGGAAACGTACTCGGACCACAAGTTTTGGTTCTCATCACTTGCTCTGTTTGCACGACTCTTAAGGTTGTCTATAAATAGATGTAGCTGTATTGAGGTAACTCGTGTGTGTGTGAGTGTGTGAGAGAGAGACAGAGCGAGTGAGCCCGAGCCTATGAGATCAGTGTCACATTGCAGTCCTGTGACAGGAAAGCCATCGTGCACAGGTCCATGTGAGCCTGGAACTGCATGGAGTACTGCAGTCTGCAGGCACTCACACGTGAAAGTGCAGCTTGCAGAAGTATATTGACAACCGTTATGGGAACAGAAAGAAGCTTCTGATATAATTCACCAAAACCTTAACTGGGCAATGTCTTTGGTTCCCCATGTTTTACTAACACTTACAAAACACCCCCCTCTAATGTCTCTGTGTCAAAATAATCTCAACTCAAGGTCCCCCTACGATGTTTTCCTGGACTGTTAGCCACATCTCTCAAATAAGATCGCTCTTTTCATACAACCAATCTAAATCATTTTGGACCAAGGTAGATAACATATCTTATCCAAATGTTTAGATGATGTGCTGTACTTAGAATGATGAAGGCTAGTTGGAAGATACTAGTATTAGTGCTTCAACTAATGAATTATTAATAACTGGAGGCATAGATGCCTGTTGGTGTTTAGTGATTGTATACTACTTAACAATGTTTGACGATCTTTTGCACAGTAGAATATAATGCTGTTTTAATTGCATTTTAGTGGCTTAGCAGCAAAAACAAACCATAGTCAGATATGAACATATGTTGCAGTATTTTCCAAAGAATAGCATTGTCTATTGAAAGTATTATAAGTGGAAGAGGTGAGTGTGATTTGATAAACAGAGTAACTGAAATTAAACTGTAATGAGCTACTGTTACAGATGTTAGTTTGTGTGCTTAAGTCTGCCAAAACTGTCAGTCAAAATATTTATATTCCCTTAGTATCTAGACACTTCTGATGAGACTATTGTTTTTTATGTAGCTGAATTTGGTTGAATCCCAACATCACAGTACCCCAAATTTCTGGTTGAGTTTGAACCATAATAAGGTTCAAACTGCATTAGGTGCACATTTGGTATTTGTAGTAGATAAATGAGAATATATAGGATTTTAAAAATTGTTTTCAAAATGATTAAGCGACCAAGCCCCTGAGCCATTTAAATATGGCACTGAGCCCTCTGAATAGTTTTTGAGCAGCTAATTGTATTTAGTTTTTTGTTATTCATTTATAACTTACAAGGTAAAAGTTTTTTCTCTGTGTGTTGAATTTACCCTCTCACTCACCGCTCACCACTCCAGTATGTATGTTCTGTTTGTGTCTGCAGGTCAGCTTAGCAGGTGGCACACATCGCTATGGCCCAGGAGACCAATCAGAGCCCAGTTCCTATGCTCTGTCCTACTGGCTGTGGTTTCTATGGCAACCCTAGGACTAATGGCATGTGCTCTGTGTGCCATAAGGAGCACCTGTCAAGACAGAATAATGGAGGAGTCAGTTCTTTGAGTGCTGTGGGTAAGACCTGCTGTGTCTGTCATAGTTTTCTTTTGTATCCATATGAGCATAGGAGAAAAAACTGTCAGCCTCTGTCTGACTGTAACATGCTGAAATCCCCCACCCTCCAGGCAATAGCAGTGGCCCCACAGCTGAGGTGTCTGCAATCCAGAGGTTAGAGGCCACTCTGAACAATGCTGCAGCCGCTGCAGTTGCTGCTGCAGAAGTGGCAGCTGAGGCAGCTGCCTCTGCTGAAGCTGCTGAGGCTCTTAGGTGAGACAGTTTACCAGGGTTTATTATACTGTCTTTGAACAAAGCTTGT
>JAPZDZ010000011.1:7922790-7934330 GCA_029783805.1 Acanthurus tennentii
CTAGTGCCTTTGCATTGCTCTCCCTGCATGTTTCAGAAACTGGATAAAGCTTTGAAGTCAGCTCTCAGGTCAGATTTAGAGGACGTCTCTCTGGCTCTGCTCATGGCACCAACGCACTTTGATACCTACCTGCTCAGGAAGGCCACAAAGGTAGATATCTATTAATATTTCTAAATATCACTCTCCATTTAGCTTTGAATATCTGTCTTACTAATTACAGGTCCCTTAAGTGTTTTTATGTTCCAAAATTTGTGCTACTGAATCTTCTTTTCCTCATTGTTTCACTGGAGAATGAGACCAATCTGTCCACACTGAACTTGTAACATTTGTAGTCTGTTGGTGGACGAAGCATCCATCCTTGGTGTCCATATTTTCTTAAATTACAGTTTCCTTCCTCTAAAAAATGTGTGAACCTCAGACATGTATGGCTTAATCTCTCCATGTTTCCTCTGTAAGCCAGCCTGTTGTGCTCTGCTTTTTGGTTAACTCAGCTCAAGCAGCTGTGGTGAGCAGAGCATGACAAGGGAGGAACTTTTTATTTAAAAAAACTATGTTGTACAAAATATATCTCATAGCAGACTATTTTACATACTCAAAAGCATTTCTGGGAAGGAACTTAAAACTACCAGTATAAAGAGAGTGGGTCTAGCTTGTTGACAGTTTGGTTTTGAGAGTCTTGATCTCCCTGCGGACATTTATTTAGTCAGTATCTGCTGGTGGTTGTGCATTAACCTAGTCAGTACAGAAAAATGAAGACACTGTCCCAAACTATCCAAAAACAAAGACTAACTGCCTTCTTTTCCCTGACTTGTACAACTTTACACCCTGAATGTGCTGCAGGTGTAGCCAGTAAAAAGCTTCCTTGGACACATCTGCTTCACTATTGGTCTGCATGCATTATGTGTTTAATTTAACTGAAGTGTAACGTTACAAATTTACTTCCCTGGTCAGATTTATCCTGCTAATCTGTGGATTGCCGGCATGTAATTATGTTTAAAGTGTCCTATCCAAAAAATTTTACCTCTAAATTACTGTTTTAATTTTTTTTTGCACTTAATGTTTGCTTTACTCCAACAGGGTCTGGGCACACATGAAGATGTCTTGGTTGAGATTCTGGCAACAAGGTCTAACCAAGAGATTCTAGAGATCAAAAGGGTCTTCAAAGAAGGTTTGGTCTCATTCAGTTTGCCACTCTGCTACCTGTTTGTCTGCATGCTAAGCTCTGAGTTTCTGAAAGGTTTTTAGCTTTTCTGGAGTATCTTAAGTATTTGCATTCTTAAATATTTCAAGCCAGTGCAGCAGTACAACAACACTGAATTCCCAGACAGTGCAGCACTGTAATCTCAAGGATTGTAAGCCTCTAAACAACAGCTGTAACTGCTGGAGTGATAGTCTGTTCCATGAAATTGTTACAACGCCTATTATCTTTTTTCTGATATGCCCTTCATCATTCAGAGTATGGAAAAGAGCTTGAGGATGTAATTAAGGATGATACCAGTGGCGACTTCACCACAGCCCTTCTGGCCATGTTGAAAACTAACAAAGATGAGAGCACTGAAGTCGACATGGCTCTGGCCCAAAAGGAAGCAGAGGTAAAATCAGGAAAATTTTGAAAGATATAATATTTACTCATTGCTAACAAATTCCACGAAAAAGCTATGATGATGTATGGGACTAAATCAAAATAAACTACCATTTGTGCTCATTCTATAGCAGGAACATGCCACTCAGTGCAGCACTGTGGCTTATAGATGTGTTACTGATAGTTTAGGACAATAATGGATCTCTGTGAATGAAGAATAACAGCACTGTATACACACATATCAAGTATTAATAGGATCATTGTTCACAATAAGAAAACTATCCTTTCATATAAAAGTTATTAAGATATCATATTACAGGTGGATTAATGTATCACTGTTGTGTACCTGTAGACTCTGTTTGAGGCAGGTGAGAACACCAGCGGAGTCAATGTTTCTGCCTTCATTGACATCCTGACCACACGGAGTGGGCCGCAGCTCTCCAAGAGTGAGTGCTTGAAATGTCTGAATGCTTCAGCTGATAGCTTTGACTTGCCACAGGCTGAAACAGCCAAAACCATAATTCTAAGGCGACAAACCCTAACCTGGAAAATCAGGTGAATCTGCATTCTTCCAGGTAATAGGTGGGACACACCCTGCAGTGTGGAAACAATACAGAGCATAGCCTGATTTCTCCATTTTTGATTTCTTTTTAATGAACTATGTCGTCATCATTCATGGAGTCCATGGTTTTACCTTTTTATTTGAAAATGAAAAAAAGTTTGATGATGTAACACATTCTTTTATGATTTATGTTTCAAGTGAAGGTTTATTCCACACATATACTCTTTCAATATGATGATGTTCCCTTTTACAAGAACATGTTTGAGCTACATACTTTGCATGACAAGATGAATGCATGAAAAATAACTTCCACAAATGAAATGTCTAAAAGCAAACACCAGTTTAAGCCTCATGTCAGGTGCTCATATTTTCTATATAGAGGTGTTTTTCTGACAGTATCAGCCTTCTCACTACAAAACTGCTGTCTTTGTCTCTTGTAGTTAAGCTTAGTGTTTATTTGGTCTCTATGCAATAAGCTCATACCTTCATACCTTTTAGAGCAACATCTGTTTTCTGTCTGACAGAGAGCCTATTTACCCAGAAATACCTGTTGTTTGTGTGTTTACCTGCCAGCATTTCAGCAATATGCTTGCATCAGTGATGTCACATTGCCTAAAGCCTTGGAAATGGAGCTGAGTGGTGACATTGAAGACTGTCTTACTGACATTGGTAAGGAGGATTTCATTACTTTAAGTGCATGCAGAACAAATTTTAAAGTTTCTGGAAACTGTTTTGTCAATTGGCTTCTTTTTAATAGTGATGGGTGTATACAAAGACACTCAATTTTCTGAGTTAAAGTTAAAGTTAGAAAGGTTTTGGTTATTTTCACATGGGAGACTTCTTTATTTTTGTTCTTATCTGCACATTCCGGTCTCCAGCATGTGGCACACAGCCATAATGAGCTCACACATCATGAGATCAGGGGATGTCTAAACCCAAGCATAGTGTTACACAAAATGAGCCATAACGCAGAGGAAAACATTGAAGCAGCATGAGCTGTTATAGACTCAGCGGCATCTGGGCGGTGCATATTTTCATTGGTAATATTTTTCTGTTTCTTTGATGTGCAGTGAAATGTGCCTGGAACACTCCAGCTTTTTTCGCTGAGAAGCTCCATAAGGCTATGAAGGTGTGTATAACTATGCCAAAAGATACTGTACACCACCGAGGCAACATGATAGAGCCTCGGGTGCTGAGCCTCCTCCTTATAAAAGCTATACATATTTCTTATTAGATAATACATGTTGATATTATCTGTAATTGTGTGCATTGTAAGATTAATTTATATGTAAAAACTTTTATACGATTTTATGTTGAGGCCACATAATATGATAGAAATAAAAAGTGTTCTAGTGAAGTTGAAGTTGTTTAATGTCCATTTACCTCCCTCTAGTAATTGTTTGTTGTATGAAATTAGCACCTCTGCCCTCCACTGAGACTGAGGAGTACCAGTGTTATTCATGCTTGTCCATAGGTTCCTTTGCTCTTATTTTAAGTGTTGTGTTAGCAGCTTTGTGAATAGTTTAAGTGGGAAAAACTGTCTAACTGTGCTGACTGGTTACGCAACCAGCCATACAGAGACTTAGATTGTATTGGTGGTCTATAATTTTCATACAAATAGTTACTAAGAAACTTAATCAAACACAATGTGTAGTACCTGCAGATTTGCATGCATTTAGTACTCTCTGGCTGTCCAGAAACCAAACCTCTGCTCCATTCTCCCAGCGTTACGGCACATGTGAGGAGACACTGATCAGGGTGCTGGTGAGCCGCTCTGAAGTCGACCTAAAGAAGATCTTGGATCAGTACAGGGCAATGTATGATGTTAGCCTACAGGAGGACATACTGGTAAGACAACATGAAGTTCTTGAATTTTTCACTTTCACTCAGTTTTCACTCTTCCAGTACATACCCAAGTGACACCATAGTATCAGAAAATTTCAGCTGACCATATCTTTGTCTCTGTTTCACAGAAAGACACTAAAGGACATTATCGGGACATCCTGCTTGGACTGTGTGGACCTCACTGAAATTCTGTTGTAACCATTTTAAGAAATATGAAATCAGCCCATTATTATTATAATGATTAACTTGACAAATCTGTCTTGCTAAGTTTATTATTTACCCTTTGGAAATTAAAACTTTAATATTATATATAATAGTCAAAACTTTAACATTATATATGTAAAAAACAATTGAAAGTAGTAGAAGAAAACAAAGTGCATATTTTAAACATTTTTCTTAGAATAGATTTTTTTTCTTGGAATCCAAATACTAAAAAAGAAAAATGCCTTGTGGGAAGTAAAAACATAGAGCTTCACCCTTTTGTTCTTTGTCTTGCTTCTGTTTGTTGTTTTTCAGTTTTAAATGCATTATCATGCAGGCTACATGTCTACTACTGTTCATTTATATACTGAATGTGAAACTGTGTTTGGAAAACATATAAAGAATGTGAGGAAGAAATAAGCTGGGGAAGAAGAAAAAAAAGAATCTAGACAGTTTGGAATAAAAAAAGAACTCTGGCAAACACAGCAGGAAATTGCTTACAGTACATACAGCGACATACAACGTGAGTCTTTGCAAATGAACCACAACCAAAGTCTGGACTATCAAAGAGTGTTACATATGAACTGAAATATGAAATATAATATAAATATAAACACAAGATCAAAATGATAATTTTCCAATGTCAACATAACGACATACTAAGTCAAATCAATTTTTATGTTTTGATATTTATTATGCAGTCTATGGTGTAAATTAACCTTAATTACAGTAACTTAAAGTCACTTTTCGACACCATCATCTTCGTCATTATAGGCGCAGAGACCTGAATTGCGCAGGAGCGGCGCTGACGAACACACGCACGTGACGTGGAATGTTTACCGTGTCCGGAAGTGCCGTGGCTTTATGCTCTTCACCCAGCTTAGATGTTTTGTCCCTTCCACTAGGAATCCAGCAGTCTTTGTGGTCAACTTAACTTATAACTGTTAATTATCTCGCTCCAACTCCCACTTCTGTTTTTTGACGTTCACCGTATACAGAATGAAAGACAGGAACTTTGGATAGGATATCACTTGCATGCTAGATGGTTAGCTAGCTAGCTAACAGGCTAAGAAGGCTGACAGCTGACTGTAGGTTTTATTCCTGTGTGCAGTTTATTTAAACACTTTTAGTTAAAGTTTAAACAGAAGAATGAATGTGAGACAGAAAAGGGCTGGTTGTATTATTTATCGGTGAATAGACTACGGTTTAATTTTCGCTATTCAGGTAACAGTAATGTGGATATTGGGGACATAAGTATTCCAACTGGACTCAGCCGGTCGGGTTTGGCTTGAAAATGGAAGAGAAATACAGCAGCAACGTACTCTCAGGGGGGAAACTGGGCATGGTTGAAATGCCTAATTCAAGGTAGGCTCAATGTGTTTGTTTTTATTGTTTATATTTTCTTAAGCTAAATCAGAACACTGTAGATGAAGTTACTGTACTTTTGAGTTTGATTATGTTCACCCACAACACCTAACTGACACTAAGCTGTATTAAGACTTCAACTAATGTTTAACCTCTTAATAAAGTTTATTATCAGTTGATTAGCTGTTTCGTCTATGAATGTCCAAAGCAGTGAAACATATCTTTTAACAGTAACACAATGCTGGAGGTGGTGTGGATGTGGCTGAACTCCAAATCTACTTATCTTACATTAATACAAAACAATAACTCAAATTTGTAAATAATTGCATATTCATTAATAATTTAAATGGTTGTTCAACTTATGAAGAAGTGATTTCATTTAATTTTGGAATGTATATGGTGAAAAAACTTTAGAAAGGTCAACTGTTTTTTCTGTGTCACTCATTTCCTGTGCTATTGTTTCTTTGTCTTTTTTTCTTTAGGTTAACAAGATACATAGTTTTACTAGTTGTCACAAAGGTCCTCAAGGCTCTTGGGATCTTTGAGTCTTATGATATCCTAAAAGTTGTTCACATCGTCCAGTTCATCTTCATACTTAAATTAGGGTAAGAATGCCTTTACTTATTACTTACCTACTTATTTAATCAATTTTTTTCAACTTCACTTCTTAACTTTAGTTTTATTGAACTTACACTTCTTAAATATGTATTAACATTACTCTCTACTTTGGGATTTATGAATGCTGATAGGAATTCTTCTCCTTTTACAGGAGTGCTGTTATACTGCTTTTCTTTCAAAAGCCCTTTTCTTCAGGAAAAGTCATCTCAAAAAGACAGGTTTGTTGAAATTCATCCTCTTCAGCTTAATGGTCCAAGTCTTGTGTTGCCACAGAAAAATCAACAGAATGTTTTTCAAATTCATCTGTCATTTCTCCTTTCAGTGTCCGTACTGTAGGGGCATTTGCTCAGTCTTTTTTCCTTTTGTAAATACTCTTCTGTTGTATATGGTGTTGTTAACACATTTTAAAATTTACAAGGTAAAAAATAATTTTTCATGCATTTCACTGGTATCAATACCTATGAAAAACCATTGTCAACCAGCCATGATGATTAATCTGTTTCTCTTTTAATCTTTTTTTCTTTGTAGTGGATAAAGTTACTAAAGCATGCTGTTTTCAGCTGTGTCATCTCCCTCCTGGGCTTTTTCGGTCTAACTCTCTGTGGACCTTTAAGGTAATTTGTCACCATAAATAAGTGTGTGTTTCATAGCCGTTAAAGGCAACATACTGTACACAAGTAGGCAGACAAGGTTTTTAACTGTGCATTTTTCTGTCTTGTATGCTCATGCAGACCTTGTTGGGTTCATGCTGTCATTAAAATCTGGCTTGTATCTTTTTACAGGACTTTGTTGCTTTTCGAGCACAGTGATGTGGTGGTCATTGCTCTCCTTGGTGTCCTGTTCACAAGCTCTGGAGGGGGGCCATCTAAGGTGAGAAGCAAATACTTACACAACAACAGAAAGTTGTATTTAAATATTTTACACTGCATTATTCATTGATAAATTTATAGGTATTATTATTTTTGTTGTACTGCCCATCGGTTTCTATCAGCAATAACATTGTTCTTCCCTTCTATCATCATTAGATGTCAGCAATAACTTTGGCAAGTACAACATCATTATAGCTAAAAGAAATGATGGCCATAGCTAGAACTTAAAACCATTAAAACAAGAAACAGAGAGGATATTGGTTTCTGTGTTTTTTGTGACTGGCTTAAGGTCATTTAGTTTGCTTGATATAAAATGACTGTGTTGGACTTCATATCCTGCTTCAGATTAATACATCCATGTGGTAGAAATATGTAATACAAGCTTGTGTTGATTTGTCTGTGCAGACCAGAGGCGCTGCTTTGTTCATCATCGCTGTGATCTGCCTCCTTCTCTTTGACAACGATGATCTAATGGCGAAGATGGCGGAGCACCGTATCCTTTCCTCCTTATGGAGATGAGCAGTTGCAGCTTTTTTCACAGTCCTGATCTGTATATGTTGTGGATTATCATATGTCACTGTCTGCATTTTTGTTTGCCTTGACTCATCTTTCAACCAGCTGAGGGACATCATGATAGTGCGCTCACTCATTTCCTCTACACTGCTATTGCATTTTTAGGGGTTGCAGATCACAAAGTAAGCAAAGCTCATGTGAAACAATATTTTTTAGTGCTCCTTACATTAGCAAAGTATTAGCATTGGTTTCAATTCCTAAATTCTTTTCCTCACTCCGTCCATTGTGTTCTTCCCATCAGGGTGGTGTAGTGCTGTTGGTGGTGTCGTTGTGCCTGAAGGTGGGCTTCCACACAGCCTCCAGGAAACTATCGGTTGAAATTGGTGGTGCGAAACGTCTCTACGCCCTTGACAACCTAGTCTCTGCTATGGTATTGCTGCCCTGGGTCATTGTGCTCTCTGCAACAACAGAAGTAAGTGCAAAGAACATGTAAAGAAAAAAACACTTAACATGCATGTAGCCCTAAAGGACAGATGGATGGCATTGTGAACTGCACAAAGATCTGGAGAAACACAACTTTAGAAAACACAGAGACAAAGTAACCGTTTGGGGGGTTAGGGTGTAGCTTCATTCCTAGTTCTTTGGTTTTCTTTTTCCATTGACAAATATAAGCTACCGCTGCCTGCTGGTCTGGAGTTATTTTCTACATGGGCGCAGATCGCAAGTACTAGTCAGTGGTTGGCTTTTGTGGTGTGTTCAAGTGCAACCTTTTGGCAAAGATGCAGGGGGCTATAACTTTTATTTCTTTTAGTTAACTGATGTTCCTTGGGTGTGGCTATGGCTTTAGGAAGGCAGAACCTTAATATATGTCACTGGGTAATTAACTTTAATTTTAGTAACTGTTTATTACTCTCTGTCTCAACACAAGAGTAAAGTAGAATCATGGTCATCGCTCATCCTGCCCTTTGGAATGATCATCTTCTCCGTAATGATCCTGGAGTTTTACGTCGAGGCCATCTGCAGCGCAAAGATGGAGGCGTCGAGGTGCGCCCGCTTCGGCAGCACCTCTCTTTTTTTGAGCGCCCTGTTGCTGGCCAACTTCTGGACTCACCCTCTGACAGACCAGCTGCGCTCCATGAGCAAACCACCCCAGCAGGTCAGCACAGAGCATGTGCTCTCTGGAGGTGTGATCGTCAGTGCCATCTTCTTTATCATGTGTAAGTAATAGCTGTAAGAGTCAGCAGCAACATTAAATTCATCAACCTTCATTCCTTCACACACTCTCTCATCTCTTTCTGTCTGCAGCCTCCAGTATTCTCTCATCTCCCTCTAAGAAAGGTCAAAAGGGCACCTTGGTGGGTTACTCGCCTGAAGGGACCCCTCTGTACAACTTCATGGGTGACGCCCTGCAGCATACGTCCCAGTCCCTCCCACGGTTCATCAAAGATTCCCTGAAACAGATCCTGGAGGAGTATGACTCCAGACAGATCTTCTACTTCCTGTGTCTAAACCTGGTATGAAAAGAATCACGAAAAAAAAGATCAACAACAAACATCAAGGGTAAAAGCAAGGATTTAATTTTGGTGAACCTGTCATGTATTGAAGCACTTCAGCTTTGGCAACACTGCAAAAATAACAGGGAGATTAATGGATTTAATGTTCTACTTTCAAAACAATAGCTTTGTTCATAAAATACAGACACAACAGAAATCACAGGACATATTATTAGATGTACAATTCAACTCATTACCTCAAATACTCTGATGTTGTTTTGAATGACTGTAAACTTTGTTGCTCTGCATGTTTCAGGCCTTCACCTTTGTGGAGCTGTTTTATGGTGTTTGGACCAACAGTCTGGGGCTGATCTCTGACGGTTTCCACATGCTGTTTGACTGCTCAGCTTTAGTCCTTGGCTTGTTTGCTGCCCTCATGACCCGCTGGAAAGCTACCAGAATCTTCTCCTATGGGTAAAGCCATTCAAGACATTGTGAAAAGACTGAAGTGTAAAAGATAAAGAAAATTCAAAGCAATAAAAATTCAGCTTGATTCTAAAATAAGGCCCCTTGTTTTACACAGGTATGGCCGTGTTGAAATACTTTCTGGATTCATCAACGGGCTCTTCCTGATGGTCATCGCATTCTTTGTCTTTATGGAGTCAGTTACCCGTTTGTTGGACCCTCCTAATATCAACACAGACATGCTGACTGTGAGTTTACTGCGTTTACCTTTAGATGTGGTGGCTGTTGATGTACTTTGATGTACATTTTATTGTTGTTTCCTGATCTTGCTTTTCCCTTTTTCATTTAACAGTTCCTACTAATACAGAATCCTCCCCAGAATGAATCTCAATGTATCTCAAACTCTCATTTATTTATTTGAGTGTATTAAAAAAAAAACAATCTGCTTCAAAAGCATTTAACCCAGTGTTAGTTGGTTGGTCACAATGTAAGGTGCAGTGTTAAAAGCACAGTTCCTGTTATATCTAGCAGTTTCATTTCTGGTTTGCATCCAGGTAGCCTGGGTTCAGCTCATCACCATGTTGGATTTGTTCTGTAATTGATGCTTAATTTAACATACAACATTTTTTTGTTTTAGTATTTATTTTGTATTTAGTGATATTTTTAATGTAAAAGCTTTTAAATAAAGCTTTCATAACATAATGATCAAAGCTTAAAGGAGTACTCCACCATTTTGACATATGTCATAACAGATGTGTAATGTTTTCGTGTTTCAGGAGTTGCCTTATCAAGTCTCAGAATATAGCTAATAATATCAGCCTTATCTTGACTTTGGCTCTGAGACTATAAATAATAAGTAAATCTCTTGTGATACAAACTTGGAATGAAGAATTTGAAAGGCATGTACTGGGCAGGAAGGGTCCAATAAATCAAAACTAAAGCTAACTAATGCTAGTTGTTATAGGACAACAGTAAGATTCATTTAAGAACTAAAATTTTGATTTTTTTAATAGTATATTAATAATATTATAGGCAATCTCTCCCACAAGTCCCCAAGTTTAGTAAATGAACTACATCTGCAGAGGAGTCCTTGGAAAAAGGAAAGAAAGCAAAACACAGGGTATCATATACATGTATCAAATTAAAACACGACATATTAAACATACAGTGCTCTTTTGTATTGATGGTTACCATAAATAATGTCAGACTGATGTCAACTGTGGACTGATGTCTAGCAGACATTTTCGGGAAAGCTGAACTTAAACATCATGATGATAAATGATAAGAACAGCAGAAAATGAAATACATTCAATATCACTCTTTCAAATGGCTGCAGTATCCTTCCCTGGTCCCATGTGTTTACAGATGACAGCTGATAACCATGTGGTAAAGATGAAAAGCATGCAATCTAATAGCGATCAATTACAGCATGTTATGATTTGACTTTGGACAGAAGTTTCAGATGGACTCCGGACATCCTTCATGTTTGTCTTTCATCAAGTGACTGTAAAAAAAAAAAAAATCATCTGAACACTCTGTGCTGTCTTTGTGTCCTGCAGCCGGTGTCTGTTGGAGGTTTACTGGTCAACCTGGTGGGTATTTGTGCTTTCAGTCACGCTCACTCTCACGGTGGCAAAAGCTGCTCGTCACATGACCACGGTCACTCGCACCACGGTCACTCCCACAGCGAGCACAGCCACGGAGGTCATGGTCACTCTCATGGTGGTCATGGACACGGCGGGCACGGCGGACATGGACACTCCCATGGGTCCGGGGGCGGAGGCATGAATGCTAACATGAGAGGTGTGTTTTTGTTGAGACATTAAGAAGAGATTTTTGTAAAAAGGAGGTTGTAGTCAGAAATAATCCTCTTGTTATTTTCTTTCAGGTGTTTTCCTCCATGTCCTGGCTGACACGTTGGGCAGCGTTGGTGTGATCATCTCCACCATCCTTATCCGTCAGTTCGGCTGGTTGATTGCTGACCCCATTTGCTCACTCTTCATCGCCACGCTCATTTTTCTCAGTGT
>JAPZDZ010000011.1:7934430-7946181 GCA_029783805.1 Acanthurus tennentii
AGTGACAGTGCAAACAGGGTTGTTCTGATACTGATATCAGGATCAGAAATGCCTAACTAAATCACTGGTATTGGCAAGTACATGATCCCTGTGCACCAGTTCGGTACCACATACCACATACCACATTCATTACCTCCAGCAGCTTACATACAGCCTAAAAAATAATTATACTGCACAAGTAGCCTGTAAAAATAAAAAGTAAGCATATAACAGGCATGTCTAAAACCTACTGAGTGAGCAGTGAACTGTCATCCCCTTTTAATGCTGTGGTATGGAATTGACAAAAAGTTCAGATATTGGAATTGTGTTGCAAAATATGTGCAAATACCCTTTAAACTCCAACTGTTTCCTCAAGTGTGGCTAAAAAATGTGGTACATAATGCTTGAATGTGCAATTTGTAACATTTCTGAATTAAAGAGTCTACATACAAATAATTATATACTTTTCCCTCTATTTTAGTATATCAATTTCTGTGAATATATATATATATATATATATTTCTGCATATGTCATATTGTTGCATGTTGCCATCATCATACCCATCAGACTGTATTTTAAAAAAAGAGAAGATGTAGACATTTGGGTAGATCTATTTTCTAACTGGACTAATTATGTGAGGTATGCTGAATAGTGGCAGTTTTCACTGTTAATGTGAAAATTACATACTAAAAAAAACACCCCATTAAGATAAATAAGGTAATCTGGTGTTCAGTGTAAATTTAGTATTTTTCTCCCAGCATTTGATATCAGTAGTATGTAATGCTTTTTACAGCCAACAGGGAGTTGATGAGTTTAAATTTATGTTTGTTTGATGAAGAACATCTGAAAGACATGCTGACAGATTCATAGATTGGGTGGAAAGTTTGGCCTTATCAACAAGTTTTAGTTTTTGGTGCAGATCCAGCAGTTTTCACTATTTTCTACTCTCTGAAGTAGATTCTTGGCTTCTTGACTTGTTTGAACCAAGATTCTGGCACATGACCCTGTGATTACTGCTTACTATGAGTATTTTTGTAGCCTGGTTCACTTCCAGCCTGGGCCCTTGGCTGCATGTCACTCTCTCCACTGCTTTTCCAGCCTATCTCATGATGTCACTGTGAGAGATAATAATTAAAAAAAAAAAAAAAAACTGAAGGAAATTAGAAATAAAACTAAAAAATAAATTACAAATTTGAAAATGAAGTAAATCAAAGCACTCCCATTAAAATAAGCTTACTCAGTCAGGAAATTATCATTTGCCCTGACAATGGTAAAAATCTGTATTGCCCCATCAGCAGAAATGAAAAAACTTTTTTCCTGATGTTAATTTTTTTTGACTGTCTTTATAGATTGAGAAAATTGAAGGAGTTCTGTCATACAGAGACCCTCATTTCTGGAGGCATTCGGCCAACATGATTGCAGGGACCATCCACCTCCAGGTGATGTCAGATGTGGTGGAGCAGAGGATCATACAGCAAGTGAGTGCAAACGATAAAATGAAGCATCATGTTTGAGCCACAGTCTCCATAGCTGAGGGATTACAGTCATCATAAACTTTGATCTTGTGTTCCCTTCTACACTTATTTATAATTTGTTTAGATCTTTAAAATTGTCATGAAATTCCAAGTTAGTGTTATTTATAGCTCTGATTGATATGTGTGGCGTCTCTGACTCATAGGTGACGGCCATTTTGAAAGACGCTGGCGTGAATAATCTGTCGGTGCAGGTCGAGAAGGAGGCGTACTTTCAGCACATGTCTGGACTCAGCACAGGGTTTCAAGAAGTTCTGGCAATGACGCAGCAGATGGAGACCATAAAATACCTAAAAGATGGAACATGTATTATGTAACAGCCATCTGTGGGACCAAAGGAAACTAAAGACTCAGTCTCTTTCATTGGAGTGTACAGAATATGTATGTATGTGGTTCAAATAAATCTGAATATATTGGTTTTATCTTTGTGTCATCTGCATTTTGATTTTCTTTGCTTGTGTGCATAATAAATGTCCTAAATTTATTCCACTTTACATTTATAACTTAACTGACTATTACATGCATTTGTCTTTTTTACAACAAAGAAAAAGGGTTTTATTTTAGCAATATTTAAAAAACTGAAGTCCCTTGTTACAAATTTGCCCAAATTATTTTTGACTCAAAGACAACAAACTCACAGACCCTCAGTAAAAAATTTAACTTTAGATTAAAAAGTGTTTTTAAAAAAACTGGTCTGAATGCATGATGATTAACTGCTAAAACTTGCAGAGGCAAAGTAAAAGCTGTGAGGGATTTACTCACTGCCACAACTGACTGCTGAAGAGTTTGTTTGTTCACTCTGTTCATGTGTGAGTTAAGTCTGAGGACAAGTTTAATTTCTCATACTTTTACTGTTTAACTTGGTTCCTAAAATCAAGTATTTTGTTAAAATTCTCACATTTACTTTCTGTCCCCTCTTGGACTTTGTCACATTTGCTCAGACTGAAAGTGTTTCTTTTTTTTTTTTTTTCTTCACCTCAACACCAGGTGGTAACACAGTCACCCAAAAAGTACTGGCCAAAGAGATGCCAAAGATATGTTTGCACTAATTTATAAATAGTCTCCATTATATTGTTTATCCATAAGAGAGGACTGATAATTCTAAATGTTGAGATTATAGTTTTTAGAGACTGCATGGGACATTTTTGTCCAAAAACTATACATACTATATTATATTTTATCAAATATTTAAAAATTCTTTAGTATTGGCCCCCAGAAGGTGGCATTGTCACATTAAATGTCAAGGTTTGCTTCACTGACTAATTCTTTGAATCTTTTAT
The DNA here is from genome assembly GCA_029783805.1 of Acanthurus tennentii. Lineage (NCBI taxonomy): Eukaryota > Metazoa > Chordata > Actinopteri > Acanthuriformes > Acanthuridae > Acanthurus > Acanthurus tennentii. The sequence continues at coordinate 7,937,223 of JAPZDZ010000011.1, forward strand.
GTTGTCGTCCATTCTGTTTTGGTTGTTTAAAGGTTCAGAGGGAGTGTATTTGTACTTCTTCCAGCACCAACTGTGACATGGGGATGATACTTGGTGTGATACTATCCAGTGTTTTTTTATCATTTATAATAACTATGAGTCATTTTAGTTTTCAATTCTAAAAATGATCTCAATTTTTACCAGAAATAGTACCACAATGACATTTGTGTTTATTTTCCAAATCACACTAATTGGTGGATAATGCTAAGCTATAAGTGACAGACAAGTGTTTCATTTAGCTAAAAAAAAGATGATACAAAATAATGTGAATAATGTTTCTTTATTTGAGCAATGAGCATTAATCTAATGCATATAAATGTGAAGAAAAACACAGTTTGACACGCTCCAAAGAGAAATGCTGACTATGACACAACTGATATGTGTTGTTCCATGAAAATAGAACTCGTACTTAAAGTTTTCTTTAACCCACATCCCTACATGTTCAGACTGACATGTACGAGTCAGGAGTCTGTGATGTGCAAAAAAAATCAGGGTTTATGCATCCTGCACAGCTGCTCTCCTCTTCCTGTGCTACTCGATCTCATTGGAAGTTCCAATGTTCACCATGATCTCCGTTTCTGCAACAGATTCAGACAGAAATCAGACCTTACTCAAAATATTTCCCCATGCATTGTTTGATATTTATTTTTTTGGCTGTATGTTCAGCAAATATCAGATATTACAAATGGCTATTTACCAGGGCAAGGTCCACCTTCCAAGGTGAGGTCATCAATGGCAATGTCACTCCTCACTGATGGACCCCTGACTGCTTCAAATACAATCTGAAACAGAGCCACAAAGAAGTAAACAATTGCTTGTAGGCCCTTAAAAGAATTTTGTGGACCAAACAAAAAAAAAAAGTCTTAAGGTCCAGATTTATATCAAATACAACCATTATTAACTGAAGACCCACACAAGTAATAAGTAAAAAAAAAAAAAAAAGATTGCCATAATTGTTTTTCTGTCAACATCACTCATGTCCAGCACACAGGCTTGAGATGTAAAACAGCTGGTAGACATTTTTTTAAACTCTTGCCTGATGCTGTCTGTCACACTGGTACTCCACCATGGCCCTCAGCCAGGCGATGCTCTGCTCGCCGCTCCGTTGCCACAGCAACACGCTCTCTCCATCCTTGTTGAGGTAAACACTGAGTTGGCCAGTGCCTGAACCGTACATGTGATAGTAAAAGCGCAGACACTGAGGCCCCCTGGAGCCCCTCAGAGTGCGAGACAGCAGCTGTGCACTCTGACCACGCAGCATGGGTGACGCCTCCATGTGCAGGTAGTGTCCTGTCAATCAAAAACCGACAGCTTTGTCTGACTGAAGCTGGAAAGAAACATACTTTTACAGATTGTGGAGGACAGTTGAAGCAGGGGTCCTCACCGAGTCCCATAGTGTGGTCTCCTCTTGGCCCTGTGAATGAGGTGGGAGTGGCTCCTCGCCTCCACACCCAGTCAGCATCATCACTTTGCTTTTCCTGAGTGTAACCACACAGACCAGCCTCAAAGTCACAGCTTCCTGGGAGAGACGACAACAGCGAACCTGTGACAGGAGAATACATTACATCTTTAGGTAACCATGTGACAGTAAACACTGAAAGACAACCATCAACTAACTATTTTTGGCTGCATTTCTCTGAATTGACTCTTAATTTGATATTAACCCGACTTCTATTATATTAACCTATTTTCATATGATCACCTGAAACTCAGATATTCCACTCACTTTGCCAGTGGGCAGATTGGATTGAATTCTGGATTATTTAACATTGAGGCATCATATGAGTTTGTCTTCACTTCCTCAATAAATATTTACAGCATCCCTCAAACCCATGGCTGACTAGTTGCCCTGCAGCCATCAGGGTCCCCGAACAAGCATATAAGGAGTTTGTTTGCTTTGCACAGAGACCACAGAGAGGTTTGGCTGACCCTTGATTTCTTTATTGCAGATTTCCCTTTATGAAGGTGGGACCTTACATTTTGGCTCCTATAGTGACCCATTCATTTTATCGTAAAAAAAACCATCCACAGTACAATTTTATGGTACAACTAATGTTAAAAAAAGTTTCACAAGAATTGTCTGTAGCTGATAACGTAATTTAGTAGTACTGATTAGAAATTGATTAAATCACTGAAGCCCAGTGACATGAATTGCAACTAATCTTAAACTTTTGAGGCCCTTTGGAACCCAAATAGCTGTATGATTATCTATATTCTAAGAAGTTAGATGCAAGTTAAACATTTTGAATAGTTCCTGTCATGAAAATGACTCCCTGATTGCAGTTGCTGTCCCGGTTGTTTGCAGCATGTGAGCAGCACCCGCTGTGAGTTTTCACCTGCTGTCAGCTCACAGTCTCCGAGGCTGATGCTGATGTCGTCCAAAGCCACAGAGCCGCAGTCCCAGATGCTCTTGCAGGTGCTGACAAAAACCACCTAAACAGCAGAGGAGAAAACAGTTAGCAGTGATGTCTTCATTAGCTCCACCATCCCAGAGGATTCTATACTTTCATCCAACAATTAATCATTCACAGATCGGCCCTGTATAAAATAGAAGCACAACCACAACCACAGACAGTTTGATGTGGTTGTTTCACTATTTGGGCTCAGATTTTTGTGTGAGAGTCTGCTATTTTTTTGTGAGGAAGGAAAAAGGTCATCAATCAAAAGTGTTTTTTAAGAAAAGTCCCAATATGTGACATGAGGAACAGAAGGCCAGTGTGAGGAGAGCCTCTGAGGCCTCTGATGTCCAGATGAGTTCATTTTCATTATACCGAACACATAATGATGATACTGTGTGCTGTGACAGCAGCTGTTTGGTGTGTAAAAGAAATCACAGATCAGGATGGACAGTAAGGCTTTCATGGACGAAGTGAAGGGATTAGGTTTTTTTGTTATTTCATCTGCTCAGTTTGTTTCTTCTGTCCTGCATTCTTTTCATTTCCTGCTTCCTTCCTCTTGTTTTTTTCCCACTGATCCATCCCTTTGGGTTTTTTTTTTGAGTTTTTATTTTTGTTTCATCCCTTAATAGTTTATATATAAAACTAAGTTTCCTATGAAATCGGTAATTTCCTTTTTATTAGCCGGGCCAGAGGTGTAGTTGTAGTGTGACTGAAATATCTCAACAACCATCTGGACCCCTGGCATGAAATTTAAACAGACTCCCATGTTCCTTTGAGGATTTGATGATCACCTGACTTTTCCTCTATGGCCGATGGCAAGTTGATACTTCAATTTTTAGTGAAATGTCTCAACAATTATTTGATGGAATATCTTAACATTTGATCATTTAGTTGATTTTAATGAGGCTTATGCTTTCATTTATAATTTGTGTAATGTTAACTAGACAGTGCTAACAGGCTAAATATAGGCAATGAACATCAGCACTTTATGCATAGATCATAGATCCTCACAGAGCTGCTTCATCCCTCCTTTATTTCTTTTTCTTAACATTTTTATTTGTTTCATTGTATCTTTTGTCCTTCCAGTCTCTCCTTATGTTGTTGTTTCCTGATTAGCTTGTTACTTCATCCCTTCATAAATTGATCATTAATTTATTTCTTGCCTCCTGTCTTCTGTTTTTTTTTCTACACATTTGTCCTTTTTTCACTCCTTTTCTTTCTTAATGTTTTCATGTGTTTATTTTTTCTTTGCTCTTTTTCCCCCTTCACTGCTTCCTTTCGTTATTTTGTTTATTTATTCCATTGTTTCTTCCTGTCTTTCCATCTTAATTACTCAATTCTTTGGCTCCCTCCTTTTCCCCCCTCTTCTCTCCTTATTTCCTCTCTGTTTATTTATCCCTTTGTTCTGATCCCTTCTTATTCTCCATTGTTATTCTGACTGCAATCTTTCCACTTCCTCTCCTCCGACCTTGGCAGGCTGTGATGTTTGGAAGGTGACGTCTGCTGCGATCCAGACTCCTCTGGACCTCTCCCCTTGGGTCCAGATCGTCTCCTGGCTGCTGCTCTGCTGCTGCTTCTGCAGATACACTGCGAGAGCCCGGTCCATGTGGCTGAAGCCTGTGGTTGCCAGAGTTATTTCTGGTTGGTGAGTGAGTAAATAAAACCCCAACACAATTCACACACAGACTCAAATACTAACACACATCAAGAGAGTTTGTAGGTGCCACTCACCCCTCAGAGAGAAGTAAAATCTCAGGCAGAACTTTGTGTTCCCAGGTAGAGTTGGGCTGATCAGGCGGCTAGCATAAACTGAGCGTGGGCTCAGCTGAGACTGAGCCAACAAGAAAGATCCTGGAAGAAGAAGACAGTCTTTATTTTATTGCAAACCTCCATCTCTCTTCCTCTGAATCTGATTACCATTTATGTTCCCATCAGCACTAACGCCTGGTATTGATCATGATTTCGACAGTTTTTTTTTACAGTTTTCTGGCCTTGGATCATGCTTTATGCTGCAGTACAACATCCATATCCAAAGGTCTGTCCTCAAAGTTGCATGAACTGAGCTTCAGGACTAAAGCAGAGGTCTAGTAGCACTTCTTTTTAGCTCAGCGCTTTGAGATTTATCCTATTTTGGATGCTGACTCAAGTGGCATCACTAGAGGCAATTATTCAGACTTCTCACAGCTCCCTCTAGAGCCACAGAAAGTCTTAGTCAAATGCAAAATGGTACTCCTTTTAACAGGCTTCGATATGTAAAACTGCTTGGGTTCCCCTTTAAATGCAAGTTTTGATATTACAAATGTCCTGAAAATCTATCATCAGTTGTTATAACCCACCTGCCCCTGTGGTGTGATCTCCATTCCCAAATATATTCGGCTTCACTGAAACTCTCCTCCACGAAGACCCCATCACCTGGTCCAGGGTGTATTGACAGAAACCAGATTCAAAGTCACAGTTGGCAATGGAGGGGTCAAAGGTTGGCTCTGTGGGTCAAATACATAGAATGAGCGTGACACTTTTATGTCTCTGGCTTTAGAACTTATGTAGTATTTAGATCAAATCAGAAGTTACAGTGTTACAACAGGTCAGCCCATTTGCAGAGCAAATTAACGTCTTTGTATTCCTAATGACAAGGTTCAGCTCTGCTCAGTCTGACTGACTGGCTGATCAGCTGGTTTGCTCCAGCAGCATGAAGTTGTATTGCATTTTTCTAAAAACTGATTCTGATTCAGCTTCTCGCTACAGCACCACTGAGTTTTTCCTCAGAAAACCCTGCAGTCGACTTCATACATTAACAGACTTCCTCAATTAAAATAAATGGGAGAACTGGAGTATTTGCTGCCAGCCTGATTTGGTCTGAATGAGACTTTAAAGGTTCACAAGAATTGTTTCCAATCTCACAGTTTTGTGACCCTTTTGATTTTACACTTTAGCACCCCAATCAGGCCAATGTTTTTGCATACAACCATACAGAGGTCGAATTTGAGCGTAAAAGTTATGTGGCTACGTATGTTAGCATATAAAAATGAAATTTTCATCCCCACCACATGTGAACAGCCAAGCTTTGATGTGGCAAAGATCTCATGGCTACTGCAGCTACAATGGGCTTCTAACAGGGCATAAAGCTACTAGGGCTTTTTAAATTCTGAAATGTTATGACTACTTTGACTGTCTGACTATTGTGACATTAAACTGAGCCTGTTAGGAATGAACAGTGAGTGACTGTGGCTGCAGCTCACCAGTGTCTGTGCTGCAAAACTCTGGAGAAAAGGAAATGTCATCGACAGCAACACGTCCACCTCTTGGACTGTTAAAGGCCACTTCAAAGACCAACTGGAAAGGCAGACAGACACAAAGAGACACACCTGCATGAGCAGAGCTGCATGCTGTTATTTGCACACAGATGAAAACAGTATTCTCACACAGAGGTAATATTTATGGTCAACATAGGTGCTTTTTTCAGGAGCTGGCACTAACAGTACTTTTCACTTTGCACAAACTGGGAAGGTTCAAAAGGGGAACAAAAGACCTGCACATCTTTAACACAGAATTTCAGAGAAATTTAAGAAAGTGAAAAAAAAATTCTTAAAAGTCTTACAAACTTGCTCACAAGTTCTAGAATTTTACTGAAGGGGACAAAAACACTTTGCTTCGTGTCTGTTGTTAATGGTTCCTTCAACTTCAACTTTAATAAAACATGATAAACTCAAGAAATCTGTTTTTTTAATATACAATTCTACTTATAGATACATTTATTGTTAATTATTATAATAATCTTAATTTTATTTTAATCTTTGAACATTAGTCTTCTTTAAGGTTATACGTCAAGAGCACATTTCCCTACATTTTCCAAGATTCTCTTGAGTCAGTTGTTTTAAATATGGCAAAATATGGTATCATGGTGTAGTTATGGACATGGACCTTAATTTCAACAGCTGCAGAAAGATGTTTACCAAATAAGCCCACTGTCACCTTAAAGACATGGCAACATTAAAAGGATTTTTTGTTTGAACAAGAAACAGAAAAATGTTCTTGCATTTATTGTCAGCAGTCTAGACTTTTGTTATGGTGTTTTCACAGGTCTTGGTTAAAAAAATAATCAGACAGCTGTAGTACATTCAGAATGTTGCATTAAAATGTCATGCACATGACACTGATGTGACATGTTCATACTGACCTGAACAGAGTATGGTGCCTTCAGGTCCACCTGCACAGGTATCCATTCTCCGAGCATCCCCCTCCAGTCGCTCTGGTTTTCTGTCCCTGCCCTCCACAGCTCCTGGTACTGACCCAGTCTGTCCCTGGTGAAAACAGAGAACAGGTTCCCTCCCTCCTCGCTGCGCTGGTACTGGAAACTCAGGCAGCCGGACAAAGGCACCGTTGTCATGGGAGACATCAGCTTGGCCACCTCACTGAAAGTCTTGGCGTAGATGGAGTCCACATACATCAAGTGACCTAAGAGGGGGTTTAAATAGGAATCAGGATGTAAAATACTGCATCAATGACTTTGATTTGAGTTTCAGAATTCACTAATACTCATTGTATAATACCAGATACAGACAACTCCATAAAAACTGAACAAAAGTTAGTTGAAATTTTTTAGATTATATGATTATTAAGATATTTGAAGCTAAAAGACTGTTTAATCAACAATTGCTGAGGTTAGTCAGTATTCTATAAAAAGAAAACATACAAACATACTCTTTAAAACACATCACAAGATTACAAAATGTCCTACTGTCAAAAATTAAAGTATAAGATTAATTATATTTTTTAATTGTCAATAAATCCCATGAGAAGACAAAAAACATAATTAAATGGATCCTGCTATCAAGTATGTAGTCAGTATCTTATCTAGTCAATATCTTATCTCTATTAAGAACACAGAAATGACCAAGGCTGTTGAACTGGTGACATGTTTCTTAAAAACTTCGAAGTCACCTGCAGTTAATTTTGATTCCCACATACACTGTGGTGCTGCAATAAATACTTAGTAAAGTGCTCAATGTGTTTTCACTCTGCTCATTTTATAAGTCCAGAGTTATGGGATAGAACTCTGATGTATGAACAACACTCACCTGTCTTGTTGTTGTATGTGTGGTCATTTATGTTGTTATGAAGCAGCTGTCCTCCGCCTCCTCCAACATACCAGTTAACGTTGGCGTTCCACTGATTACTGTATCCACACAGGTGAGATTCCTCAAAATCACACTCTATATGTAAGGAAATGACAACAATTAGCAACAGACCGGCTAACAGATCTGAGAAATAAAGGCTTTAAGTTGATAATGTACCAACCAATATTGTGTGTCTATGTGTGAGACGTGCATATGTGAATATTTTCTTTTTGATTTGAGAAACGTGCATATGTGATGCATGTGTGTGTGACTGACCCAGGCAGTATCCGGGGCTTATGTGGATCTCAAAGATGGCCACACTGCTCCCAGCAATCTGTCCAGGTTTACCTTCGATGACAATCTAATCAAAAACACATGCTCAATCACATCCTGATGCTGAAATGGAGTGACACAGAAATGACATCATAGAAGGTGAGCTAATGTATGGCAGGTCAGAGAGAGTGCATGCATTAAAAACACAGAGATCTTCCTTCATGAGCAGCAGATTTTCTCTAAAATATCTTGAAGAGAAAGAAAGAACACAAAGAGAGACAGAAAACACACATTTGCAAAATATGATGTCAACACTTGTACTTATGAGTGTGTGTTTACAGGATAAATCATGATCTCAGATGTAAATTGTTCTTATCTACATGAATAAATGGCCTGATTTTTGTGTTGAAAAAAGCTGTAGGAAAGAAAAAAAACTATTATCTTGCGTGTTGGCAATTAGCTGTCTGTTTCAACATCTAGCAGACACAGAGCATCAGCAGCGTTTATTTCAGTCCATCCACCTGATGAATGTAAACTTAGCTTACTCATTTAGCTCTGACTGGATCCCCACCAACTCCTTAGGAAAATATTTGGCTCTTGCTCGATGTTCCACCTTCTTCTTTGGCTAACATTAGTCTTTATCTTTGCCTGTTTTGTTGGTGTGTGGAAAGGTAGAAGGTAAAGTAGAGATGATGTACCAGTTTGATTCTTAAAATTGCTGCCTTCTGCTGCTAAAAACTGACAAAGACTGAAAAACACAGTTAATGTGCTGTTCCATTAGAACTATGGCCTTTAAAATCTTAAAAGGGCTAAAAAGCTGCTTAATGCTACAAAATTGTTAATACATTTCTGAGTCATAAATTGTTTCATTCAACAGAGGTGTTAGATATTTTTCTTTTTTTTACAATGTGTTTATTAGATACCATGTTAAAAAAAAATGTTCTAAGCTAAAAGTCAGGATGCCTTACCAGATGAAGGATGTTGATTTTAATAATAATAATAATAATAATAATAATAATAATAATAATAATAATAATAATAATAACATTAATAATATTAATAATAATAATAATAATAATAATAATAATAATAATAATAATAATAATAATAATAATAATAATAATAATAATA
>JAPZDZ010000011.1:7951281-7967520 GCA_029783805.1 Acanthurus tennentii
GGAGGAGGAGGAGGAGGAGGAGAAAGAGAGAGTTCTGAGAGGAAGAGAAGGAAGAGGAGGAGGAAGAAGGTGAGTGATGAACTGGTGGGAGGCCAGTGAGGGAGCTGGGGAAAGAGGAAAAAGGTGGGGATAAGGAGAGGGGGCATAACAGGAGAAAAAAAGTGAAGAAGAGAGAACACTGAGATTTAAGAGTTGTTATGATAAAAAGAAGGGAAACAATGTAAGGAAGAAAATAAGTGAAAGAGCAGTTTTTTTTTTTAATGCAGGAAGTGATAAACAACTGAATGACCATTTGGACAAACACTTCCAACCATTTTTTGGTTGACTGAAAACAAAGGCTCTCTTAAGGAGAATTAGTGAAATCCTATAAACAGTCAGTACAAACAGTGTGGAAGCAATCTGTTCCAGTCACAGTCTCATCTGCTGGCCAGTAAACAGTACTGATAATGATGAAGGGGTAAAGACCATTTATTTACCCCTCTGCCCTGATTTATCCTTCGAGTCTGGGTCGAAATTTAGAATCAAGCCACAAGAATCAGACTGTCCTCACCAGGAAAGCAACAGTTTAATCTTTTGTTCAAACCACAGAATGCATATTAAGCAGTGGACAGACCCACTTCACTGACTAGTTTGTAGGCTACACTGGTTGCACCTTTCCCATGCAAGTAAATGTTATTCCCCCAAATTTTACCAAAACTTAACCAGAAGAGGACATGTAAAAAAAACATCATGTCAGTCACTTTTGTAATAATCATTTGATCAGTACTTACAAAAAACAATCATTTAGGTTTGCGAACCTGTTCTAAATGCTTGTTGTTTCAAATACAGCAAAATGTATGAGAGCAGAGCATGAAGCTGCTTTAAACTTTAGGACAACAGTTTGGGAAAGACAATTTCCTGTCCCTGAACATCTCCCCAGGACACTGACCAGGATCATATCCCTGCAACCAGGTTTGAGAAACCTTCTCTTGAAAATTGAGGCTGTATTTGCAGCATCTTCAGTTCATAGTTTTGGTGTAACGTGTAACAATCTCCTGTGTAGTGTCCATATAATTTTGACATAAATCATATTTAGTTTATTGTATGTTAGAATTTTATGAAAACATGCCTCTAAAGTCACATCTGGAAGTTGTACAATATAATGATGCTTATCTCTGTTTAAGGAGAGGCCTTAATACACAGATGATCCAAACCAATTTTACAAACCTGCAGAGAGACAAAACATTTTACAACCATCTTAAATATTTGCCTTGGCTACAGGCTGGATTAGCTTGTAGGCAGTACTTGCCCTGGCAATGTTGGAGCCCTAGGAGAGCTTTCTGATTGCCCCCCAAAAATCACACTCTCAACTGCTTACTCCCATCTTTGTCCAACCAATTTTTGGATAACAGTTTAATGGGGGCACAGTAGTATGTCTGTTATTATAAGTGTAGGCTAATCATCTGCATCATCTGGTGCCTTGTGACCATTTTGCACCCTAGGCAATTGCCTGTGTCGCCTGTAGGAGAAACCACTCCTGCTTGTAGACATTATTGAATTATATTATTTGTGAAAATGGACAATGGGTAATTCTCTGTTAATTATACTCGTGCACTTATAAGCAAAAGTCTAGACGTGCTCCTATTTTTTTTTTTTTTTGCACTAGTATCATTTTAGGGCATATAAGCCATGTGGGAACCTGAATTTTTAGACGGGATCTTAAAAGACTCAAATTTGGGGTTGGGACTGTTTCACTCCTGGCATCCATCTGAAGTTGAAAATTTGAGTTCTTGACTTGCTGACTGCACCAGACACCCTCACTTCAGTGTCATTGCAGGGAGAATGGGTTTGTGAGGTGGATAGAAAAATCAAACGGCATGCCTGATGTCGGTGTCTAGACTTTATTGTAATTTTTTGCTAAGAAGACCTCTCATCCACACTTGTGTCAGACCTGCCTTCTCTATATCAGTCTTTTCCCCTTTCTGCTGTTGTCTTGCACATGGTCAAAACTCTTCCTTTGATTATCAGTGTTTTATCGAGGAGCCCTGAGCACTCTCAGACCAGATGGGGATTCAGTTCTCCCCAGATTATCTCTAGAAAGTCTGAATAAAGTTATAAGGATTCTTTCTTCAAAAGTACTGTGGATCCTAATCATCTCCAGCTGTTTTTTTGTGAAAAATAATCAATTTCCAATGCAAATGCAAACAGTACAAATTCTTTGGTCAAGATCAGTGACCAAAGAGAAGTTTGGTCTTTTTGCCTGAGCTTGAAGGACTGACTTCAGGGATTGAGTTTTAAAGACAGTCTCTCTTTTTTTTTACTTGTTAAATTTCCATAACTAATCTGTTTCTGGTTGTCTGTGTTTGTGTAGACAACATAATGGAGCTCCAATAAATAACTGAAGAACAGCCAGAATGTTTTTTGTATTGCTCATGCTGAAGTAACACTGGTGTGATGTTACAGTTATGACATATTGTCCTTAGTATGTGTTTTGTTGCCAGGGGGCTCAGCAGGTTATCCCATGCGGCCCTCCACCCTCACTCTGGGAACACCCCAGAGGACTGCCTCTGAACTCTGAACAAGGAACAGGGAATTACTATCACACTAAGATATTAGAGACGTCACTGAGAAGAGAAACATGGACAGAAATCTCTTTTTGGCTCAACAAAGTTGTCTCAGATTCTGTGCTTTTACTCCACCTGCTGGAAGCATTAGTAAAAGCTTACAATAATGGTCATTTTAAGTTATTTATTAATGTGACTCAACATTATAAAATAATAAAAAAATAGGACAAAATTAAAAAGACTCCATAAGTGACAAAATAGTGTTTAAAAATGTGTTTTATATCGAGTGCAAAGGCTTACAGGAGAATACAATTCAGAAATCTTTTAAAATTAAATTTTTTTAGATAACATTTGGATTTAGATAACTTTTGTTATGTTTTTTCATGTACTTTGAAGATGTATTAAGCAAGAATTTGCAAGTATATGTTTACAGCCCAGTTAACAGTCAAACATTTTGATGCACTACAGGCTTGATAACTCAAAAATCTGTGTAGGTTGTTTGTGTAGGACAGTCTGAAAATGCCCTGTAGCAAGTTTGGTGTGGAATTATGAAAAAAATGGGAGAAGATAGGTTCTGTTTGTCTTATAGTTTTTGATATAAACAGAGTGATAGACCTAATTTTTTCCACAGTGAAGTGCACAAAAGTTCCTTCACAACAGAGCCTACATTTTGGTTTAAGTTGCGAAGATAGGAAACACTTTGTAATGACATTAATTAACAAAACATTTATAAGTTAGTAGTTAATGATGAGTGAATGATGTGTGGAGTGGGTGGGATCTGGCAATGTGAACCTCTTAATCAGGTATGACATGCAGTTGAAGCTCCCTCAACTAGTAACTATCAATGAATGGGCTGGACAAATGGACCAATAGGCTCACGTGGATGATTAGATTAGATTATAAAAGATTATTGATTGATAAACTGTAAACGTCAGAGCTGTCCTAAATGTTAGAGGGGGAGGCTTGTAACCAGATGGTTTGATTCTAATGCAGTAATTCCAAGAGGATGAAGTAGAATCACTTGCCTCTCTTTCAGTACCACCACTGATGTGCCCATGAGCAAGTCCTGAAACCCCCAACTGGTGCAGTGCACTTGCTCAGTGGCCAGAGGATGTGGTTGTACCGGGCAGCTTCAGGTGTAAATGTGAGTCACTGTGCGAGTGTGAGCAAGGTGTCTCTGAAAAATAAACCACTGCTTTCTGTGAAACTTTTGCAGATAATAAAAAGGAAATATTTACAATAAAGCGTTACTAGTATTAACACCATCCTGCCAAAGAATGCCACCTGCAGAATATATAAACGCAAAGGCACTGGCAGGTTAACATGGAGTTTGACTGTGTCATGAACATTTTGAATTTAGGCCATGGGTTTGTGCGTGACAAGAGATAACTCTATAATTGGTTGGAATGAAAAATTAATGTGCATTAATTCCAGTAATGGGTTCAGTCTGCGTGCTATATCACTAATGACACAGTATACCTTCATCCATGTATGCAGACTATTCCACAAATTATTGATGTCTACTCTGGAAATAGAACACCAGTAAATTGGACTCAGAGCATGACATACGCCTGTGTGACATGAGTTAATGCCAGCAGCAGAGTGATCATGTTAACTCACATACATGCCGATGACCCATTTCTGCATGTTGCTCTCTGTATTTTAGAAGCTTTTTGATTGGCTCAGGGCTCAAAATATGTCACACACACCTCCAAATCCACCCAAAGGTTCGCAATCTGTATTTTACACGACCACGCAGACTGTGTGGGATCAGAGATATGAGGCTGCAAAGATAGCAATAACAGATTGGATGCCATGGTTACTACTCCACACCATCACCATCCTCCGTCACGCATTGTTGTCAGGGTAACGGCTGCTTTGGTGGAAAGGTGCACATGACTTAGGTGAGAATACATTACAGTGGCTCTGGAATGAGTAGGGTGGCCCTGACGGCTCTACTAGGCCTTATGTGACATAGAAACATGCACTGATCATCGTGCCTGGGGCCTTGCAAAAACATGCCACCCTCTGCTTCAGACTCCATTCAGTCACAATTGGTTACTGTATTTTCTATTATACATATCAGCTTGAAAACAAGAACAACAAGCCTGGAGTGACAAGGTTTTATGTAATATTTAAACAAGCTGTGGAGGAAACAAAAATCATAAATGTTTGTGCATACATTAGCATTTAAATCTGGAATAAATCATTTTATTATACCCACTTTAGTGCTATAAATTATAAAACAACTTTGAATCAGTTTTAAATAAAGACAAACATTATAGTATTTCAGTCATCAGAATAGAGTTATCTAAATGATTTTCATTTTAGATAATCAGTTCTTCATGTCCATGTTTGTTTTTTTCCAGAACCTAATTGTCACTTTAGTTTCATTATGTACAATACACTACATACAATACACATGCCGATTGCATATAAAAAGTCATATTTCCTTTTTTCATGCCTGCTCCATACTATGACCATTTCTACTGAGTTGAAAGATTATGAATATTTTTGGACCATAAAAGGAAATTGAGAGTTACATTACTTTTATTAGAGATTTTTTACTGAATCTTTTGACCAACATAAAGGAAAGATATTTTACCTATCATGCACTTAGGACTTGGTTGCGTCTCTTTTGTTTAGCCAATCAGATGATAGAATGGAGTGGCTCCGTACTTATCTTGAGGACAGATTCCTTCCATTTCAGCAGAATAAAAATTACTAAATACAAATTATAAGGTACTTATAATACTTACATAAGGTACCTACTTATCAGCTTACATAAATTAAAATATGAAATTTCTAAATAATTATCACATAAAGCATAGTAACTTTAAACTTTATTTCCTCAAGTAATTCCAATTTATCACAGGTAGGCTACACATTTCTACTGACAAAAGACTTGTTTTTAAAATTCATTGGTGAATTATTTCAAATGATAGACTGCTTTTTCTCTGCACAGGAAAGACAAGTTTATGTTACTTCCCACTGATATCTTTGCATAAGTAATGAGTGTTGCCACTTTTCATTTTTATGTTTTGATTGCGGTAGGTAGAATATTTTTGTTTCTGCTGTGCAGTTTTAGAGTTAGGTTTTTTTAATAACCATATTTCTAAAAACTATTTTTTTCTATCATACATTTTATTTGGGAAAAAATAAAAAAAGTCTAATGTTAGCGAATGCAAGCCTATCTGCACTGTTAGCTAGCTATTGTGAAAGTTAAAATCTAACATATGTAAAATTCTCACATTAAAATGTCAAAAAAGTCTATATATTTGGCATATATTATGTTGACAGATTTGCTTACATGATTTCAAACGTTTCCAGCTACCTTTAAAACCATAAAAGTTATTAACCACAGCAGTGCGTTTCGTTTGATCATTTTTCGCTAACTTCCGGTTGGCGCTGCAAACATGAGGACTAAATGTAGGGTTAGTTAATAGATTCCCATGATGCCACGCTACTTTTAAACGCCTCTTTAGACTCATTTTCATTCATCGGTATGTTAGAGGGATATCTAGCGACAAAAATGACATATTGTGCGTTCAACAAAAGTAGCTAAAAGTGCGAAGGATGAACAAGATCAGCAGAGGTCCAACAGAATATCACTTTTTACACTTGTTTAGCTTTTACAGGTGTTTTAATCACAATGGCAATGGTTTCAATACATCAATAGACCAGAAAGATTCCCAAGCAGATAACAGCGACACCACCGACGGCTCCTGGCATTAGAGCAGTTTACGGCGTTGCAGCAGGCGGGCAGAACCACAGCAGCACTTTGCAGTCTGCTGCTGATGGAGTAGGTGGGACGATGCTACACTCATGGCCGAAAGAACTGTTTGTGTCTGCACCACCAGCATCAGCAGTGTTTGCAAAGGCGCTTTGTGCATCGCTAATCCGCTCTGATGTCACGGTGCAGAAGGAGGGGCTGAGCTCTCCGCTTTAATCCGAGCAAGTTGTCTGGAGGGACAAGCCGAGCCAAACCAAACCGAGCCAAGCGAACAGGCACGGGAACAGGAACAGTGGAGATGTGTACTGCAGCAGTCGGACCCGGGCCTCTCCTCCTCTGACATGCAGGTAAAAGAGTAAATTTCATGTTCGGCAGTCCGGTGACGGAAAGCTGGGTTTAGTTTGGGGCAGCAAGGCGCAACCAGACTGTATTGAGGTCGGTTTTTTTTCGCAGATTGCGGATCCGACACCTGCGGAGATTTAATCTGAACCGTCAGGAGGGAACAAGGGCGGCGTATAGACAGGTGACAGTCTGCTGCACTTTTTTATTCAAATGGATGTCAGGTTATTCAGTCATTGGGATTTAGTGAAAGACTGTATGTATGTGACTCCCAGGATGTACGGACATCACATCCAGAATAACGCCATAATAATTCATGATTTGTACAAAAACGCCTTTCAGTGGGACGATGTGTAGAGCACAACATTAGTTGGCAAGAAGGTCAATTATAAAAGGGAGGCTTATGCTCTTTTAACAAAATAAAATCGTTTAAGGCCATGGAAGGGGATTTAAAAAGCTAGTAAACCTTCAAAATAAAAGCATTTGCAAGCTTGACAATCATAAATTTTCTCCCTGTGTCGGTGTTGCCTACATGTAAACACAATGTAAGTAATACCACTATTGATGCAGCCCACCACAGACCATATGCTTGCTGATTGAGTGTATCTGTCTCTGTTGCTGTATATGTATCTGTATCTGTATCTGCTGTGTATATGTGTTAGTGTACGTGTGTTTAAGAGAGTAAGAAGGGATAAATCCTGCTCTAAAGAATTAAAAGATGAGAAGGATACACCAAACCAGGGACATTTATATATATTTTTTCAATATTGTCTCAATTAGCCACTTATCTCAAATCAAATGTCTGATAATTGTTAAATTCCTATTTGAATTTCCGAGAGCCCACAGTGGACAGATGTCTACAAATTGCTTGTTTTGTTTGACCAGCAGTTGAAAACCAAAAGATCAGTTTTCTTTAATTTACTGTTACGTAATCAGAGAAAAGCAGCAAATCCTCACAGCTGAGAAGCCAGATGGAGGTGATGTTTGCTATTTTTGCTTGAAATTTGTTAATCGGTTTAAAAATGTTGTTTGATTTCCTGCTGAGTAATGTGATAATTAATTAACCAATAATCTAATTGTTACAGCACCTGATATGCATTGATATGATACCCGATATTAGCAAACAGAGATCAGAACGAGGGCTTAGCGGGTTAAGGATAAATTTTAAACTAGGGATTAGATGTGTTGATACTTGTGATTAAAGAATAGATATGGGTTCCAGAAAACATTTGATCAGTAATTTCAGGGGTGTTTCATGTTGCTTTATCCTGGTCACTGCCCCACCCAGTGTTTCAGGCATTTAAGCTTTTTTTTTAAGCTGTTCTTGGATATTCATGCAACTAAATCTACCATTAACACTGTGTCCGTGTTGTATTAGGCTCTTTTGCTTACTGGGACTATAAATGCTGCCTAAGTTTCAACCTCAACCTTTCAGCCATAATAATGGAAGATCTTATAGTTTAGTTTTGTGTAAATACTGTCATGAAGCACCAACAGTCTACTCAGCCTCAAAATATCATCAGGTAGTTGACATTGCCCAGATATCTTAAAAGCTGTAATTATGTTTTTACAATTTTCTGACATTTTGAAGACCAAATGATTCATTATAATGATGAATTAATGAATATGTGTGTGTCATAACATATGGTTCATGAAATACCTATATCATTTTAGTGTAAGAGAAATTTATATTGCGATAAAGGAAAATTCCAACTTGTAGTGGCATCCCACCTTAAGCTGACAGCAATGAGCATGGCTGAAAGTAGAGTTGTTCCAGTCCTCTTAATATTGGCTAAAATGCCAGTGTTGTTGAGTACACAAGTCTATACGCCAATCTATTACAATTGTATTAATTACTTGGAAATGCGACCCTGCTACCTCCCAGCAATGTCCCCTTCACCTGTATGCAACTTAACACAGTCTTTTCTGTGTTGAGTAGTCAGCACCCTGACTTGAGAAATATTGAACACATCCATTACATAGCATCCATACAGGATTTGTTTTACACACCAGTCACAAAATGATAACACTAATGTGTAGATTTTTTTAAAGTACTGGTGTCAGATCAGCACATGGTTTTGGCTGATACACATCTTCCAGATACCAAGAGGAGACAATAAAATACACTTACGTCATCGCCTTGAGCCAGAAGCTCACTACTGAGAACGAGAGCCAAAAGTCAGGGGCCATTGTGAGTTCTAAACTAAGCAGGCAAACGACTTTGGTTCAGCGTAAAATCACCAAACACTTTGAAAAGATGTTCCGTATTTTGTCGTATTCTTAAGCATATTATTATGGCAAAAGTACCAAGACATAGTTTAAGATTATTTAGGGCCATATTACCCACCTCTGTCTATAAACTAAAAAAAATGTTGGCAGATACCATAATCCAAATAATTGTCAGTTGACAACTTAATTCAGTAAAAGCTAATGTGATATTTGCTTTTGTTGTCATTAAGCCCTAATATTAGGCATGTGCTGAAAGACTTTTGGATAGATATACAGTAATTAGTCAAGGTCCTTGCAAGTACATACAGCACGTGTGTGTTGTTGTCAGTGTGCACTTGTCTATCAGAATAAGATCAGCGAGTTAATGGGCTTGTAAATCCTCCACCCCGCAGCTCTAACTGCAGCCTGACAGATGGAAGTTCAGCGCTCTGCAGGCCTGAACGTTTCACTGCTGGGCTGCCAGGGCCATCTGCGGCCTGGGCAACCCTTCGACCCCAGGCAGAGAGGGACATTAGCAACCCTGGGAGTCTGCCCTCACTCCTGCTGCATCTCCTCGTGTTCCCTCCCTGGCAGTTGTGGTTTGTGCTCAGATTACAGGATCAACATTAACCTTTGCCCTCTGTGTCTTCTCTCTGTTCAGTTTTTAAATCCAGAATTCATACATCTGCATGTATGAGGTGACAACCACATCTTTGAACCCTCTGCTGCCTCTTAATCCAATATTAAACATGTTGATTCAGGAGCTGCAGGGAGTGATAGCCAGCAGTGAGCTTACCATTAGTTTACAAGAAATTCACTCACATGAAGGCAATGGATCCAACTGATTATGAAGAAAACCTTTATAATAAAAGCAAGAATATGGGTTAAAAATTATCCAGGATACTTATACTGAGAATAAAACTTAATTATGTGGGTTTTTTTTTAAGATTTCCCAGCTCATAAAACAAGAAACTCAATGAAAAAAAGGAAAATTCCAGTAAAAATCTTTAAGAAATATTCATAAACAAGTAATTTTACATTATTCAGTATGATTCAGAAGTGAAGGAATTCCTTTAAATCAGTATTCAGTGTAAAACTACGTGTCCCTCACAAAACAGTGACAGAAAACAGGACATTGATAACAAGATTCACCTCTTAAGGCAAGTTTGACTTCTCTTCTTCTCAGACATTCATAATGATATCCATATTAAACCAACAATGATGTTTAGGATTTCAGTGAAGATTAATTTAGGAATATACAATGCTTGAAATGTCCAGCCCACTGAAAGTAGAGAATTAAGGAGTCTAAAGGAGGAAAAACGTCACCTTACTCATGCATGCAGTTAACACTTATGGTTTTTTCTTATCATTAAGGTCAAACAAATAATTTATGACAGAAGCTTCAGAGGAATATGTGGAGTAGCAATAGTAAGAAATGCTGTTAAATCTTGAAATAGACCTTTGAAGGCAAGGTTGAGTCTCCTCTAAATCAGACTGAACATTTGTCTCTATTGCCGTCTTTTCTGGAAGCAGTTTATTTTTCCTACAACATTTAGTAGGATTACATTCTTTCTCAGCTCATTGACCTCAGACACAGTAAAGCAAGTGATAAGAGATAAATGATGGATACCCTGATAGTCTCGTCATATTAAATAAATATCAAAACTGGGCTTCTCCCTCACACAGGGCATTTATTATTCAGGTTGATGCCCTATTCATCTCTCTGTGTCAGGTCTTATCTGATACCAGAGAAATGTCCCTCCTTGTCCTTCTGCCCTGCCTCCCCCTCCTCCTCCTTCTCCCCTCCCTTTTCTCTCTTCCCGTCCTGTGACATCTGCCAGCTGCTCGTGAACGGATGAATGTAGTGCAGATTAAAGTGCACTGCACACCCAGATGAAACCCAGAGGATTTAGTTTTTTTTTTGCTATTAGCATTATACAGACAGGAAGCCCCTGGCCTGATATCACTGTAGTGTTTCCTGTATTGTGTGTATGTGTGTAATCGCAGTCTAGTGGGAGCTTGGTTGGAGATGGAGATGGTTGGAGGAGGTAGCCTCTAGCTGGTTGTATAAAGTGTGTTGTTCTGTTCCCAATGGCTGCGCTTAGTAGTTGGATCAAAATGCCCGTTGTCATAGGCTTCCTCATGGCTGCCCCCCAGATCTATCCATCCATCCATCCATTAGCTTTGCACCGCTTATCCTTGAAGGTCGTAGGAGTGGTTGGAGCCAATCCAAGCTGACATTGGGCAAGAGATGGTATATGAGCCCTGAGCGAGAGCTGCATGGGTATGAGATTTCCTCTGTACTGTAACTCTTCCAGATAACATCATGGTTTCATACTATAAGTTATTGCACTAGTATTATTATTATTAGTTTCAATTAACTTAAAGAAACTGAAAACAGCAGATTTTTCAGTCGAACAAATGCTTTATAATAATTTCGCAAAGTACTACATCCCGTCTTAAGTCCTTCATGTATTAGCCCTTACATGAAGGAGTTCAAGACCAGAGTTAATGGACATGATATGATATCTATTAATTTTTATACCCTGCACAGGTTTCCAGTTAATTACAAAGACACACAAAGATGGATGACCATCACACAACCACTTATGCTCACAATACCATCTGCAGGAAATTTAAAGCTGCCAGTTAACCTAACAGGTACATCTGTGGACTGTGGGATGAAACCTCTTGGTGGGAGTCAACAGTGAAAACCACTGCATTGCTGTGTCGTCTGTCTCTTCTTTTACCTGAGAGAAATCTCTTTTTTCGGTCTTTTAGCTCAGGCATTCAGTTCAGTTCATTTGAGGTTTATTTATAAAGCGCCAAATCACAACAGAAATGATCTCTGAGGGTACTTTTCATATTAAAGCAGGTCTAGACTGCACTCTATGTTTGACTGAAAATAAATCAACAGATTAATATATAATCTATGTCAGTGGAGCTGAGGTGGAGCAGGTTAAACAGTGTTAGGCTCCTGGGAATCGGCTTCATACAGAACCTGACACAGACATCAGACATTTCCACCCTGGTTAAAAAAAAAAACAAGAAATCACTTTATTTCCAAAGAAATCCCAAGAAAGCAAAATTCCTGTGCCGAGTTCTTGTTTACCTCTACAAAGGAGTGATAGTAAGCACTCTGACTGGATATGTTACATACTGGCAAGGGATGTTATTTTCTGATTTTAGTAGTAGTAGAGAAGGGGAGAGCAACTGCATTTTGTTCTGCAAATTTGTGCTGTAAAAATGACAAATGATCTTAAACCTTGTAAAGGGCTACATTTGCATGATGGAAGATTCTTTCACTAGCATTGAGCAACCAAATCACAAGAATCTGCTAAATGGCCACCCCCTTCTATAGTGCTTCAGTGTCTGGCTGTCTTCACATTTGTGTTTACTTCTGTGCAGTTCATTATCCACTTTTCTTGTAATATTCCCTTTGTATATGAAGTACATGCTCCTGATTCAAGTAATTCTCAAGTTAACATTGTTTGCTTTGCAAACTTGTGGAATATTGAAAACATTACAAGAAAATTTGCACTAGACAAGACAACTACATGCCTTCAGTGTCCCTGAATTAATAAGCCACTCTTCCACCATGTATATGAACATCTGGCCATTTTCCATTTTCTGCTTCTTCTGCTGAGGTTTATGACTGTTGGCGTCTATGAGCAATGCATTACTGACATCGGTTGGGCTGACACTCAGCATCTTGCCCTAATAACTTTTCCGTTTCAAAGTGTTAACTTAATCTGATCATATTCTGTTTCCATCTTTTCCAGGCTTTGCTATGAGCTGGATTCTCTTGGAAACTAGGAACATGTTCTAAAAATCGGAATCAGATCACGTCCCAGTCATGAGCCAAAAGTATCAGGGAGAGGCGTCCAGGGAAGCAGGTGAGGAGCACCAGGTGCCTCCAAGGAGCAGGCAGCCCAACGGGACGACACCCGGAGAACCTCCTGTGCGTCGGTCCTGGAGGCCGTGTCAGATGCTCAACCAGGATGGTGAACTGAATCCCAACTATCATCATCATCACCACCATCATCATCACCCTCCTCACCATCACCACCACCACCCCTCCACAAGTCGTGGCCCCCCTCGGCACCGTCGTCGGCCTCCGTCAGGGCAGGGCCAGGGCCAGGGCCAAAGCCAGGCTCAGAGTCCTGGCCAGGTCCCAATGGTTTCTCCTTCCAGGCCAAACGGGGATGAGAGTCAAGACACTGAGCCTCATCCCCGCCCTGCTGTTAGCCGATACCGCCGTCATGGTGACCCTAACCCCAGGCACAGGCACAGGCAGAGGCAACCAGTCAGAGAAGAGGTTCAGGACTCCTCACTATGTGCAGATGAGAGAGGAAGTCCAGCGGAGCTGCCAGTACAGCAACACTCTTCAGAAGATCCTGTAACAGACCAGTCCCAGGACAGAGGATCTCCTCATCACACTCCTGTTGCTGTTGTCACCCCTACCCACCTTTCACCTGGTCCTGCCACCCATAACATGCAACTTCAACTCCAACACACTCGTCCTGCTGAGTCAGAGGAGGACCTCCAGCAGGGTAAAGTGAAGTGTGAAGAGGAGCCTGTGGAAGTTAAGGAAAAAGACGAAGACCAGGAAAAGGCAGAGGATGCTGACCTCCATCCAACCCCAGGACACTCCAGCTACCATGACGACATGCAGACGGTCAATGACGAGGTGGAGGAGCATGGCGAGAGGGTGGAGGAGGATCAGGAAGAAGTGATGCATGAAGTAGCGGAGGACACTGCAGCTCAGGGAAGTGAAATCACAGATCTCTGCTCTGACACGGAGAGCGCTGCCTCACTGAGTATGGATGGACCTCTTCACAGCCCGCCGCCCCTCCAGTCACCAACGCCTCCCTCGTCCCCTGACCTCCCACCTTTCCCCCAGCTGGACCACTTCAGTGAGGACACCAGTTTGAGCACTCTACCTGACAACGACCTGCTCCCTGAAGAAGATGAAGAAGAAGATGAAGAAGAGGAGGATTGCTCTGAATCATGCTCACCATCACACGGCACTTCCTGCTCTGAATCGTATCCCAAAACCTATGCAGACTTTTATTCAGAGTCCCACCAAAAATCATACCCCGAGCCTGTTTATGATTCTTACTCACAGCCAAAACCCCATCCTAACTCCTTCCCTGAGCCTCTAAAGACCTCCTACCCGGAGTTACACAGAGAACCTCGCAGGCAAACTGGTTGGAGGACTGAGACCAGTGAGGCTCAGCAGGAATCCCGCCAAGAGCCCTTTACTAGCCATAGACATGAGAATGTACAAGGGGCTCCATCTTCCCCAACCAAGGGCTCCCATCATGCCCCGAGGCAGAGCAGAGACCGTCGCTCACATCACTCCCCTCTGGACCGATCCGTTGGCTGCCGGCTGCACCACTACGATGGACAGTCTGATGGCGAGGGGGGCAGTGGCGATCAAAGTCCTGTTCCGAAAAGTTGCACGCAAGCATCCAGACAAGCAGACACCCAGGCCAAAAGCCCCTCCTCTGGGCAGAGCAGCTCAGGCGAAGCTCAGGAGGAGCGCAACCCGGCAGGGCTCCAAGAAGAGGAAGGTACGAGGGGCTCGGGTGACGCCATCAGCCTGGCCATAAAAGACATTAAGGAGGCGATTGAGGAGGTGAAGACTAAGACAGTACGCTCACCGTACACACCGGACAAACCCGTGGAGCCGATCTGGGTGATGAGGCAGGAAGTCAGCCCCACAGAGGATGGATACCCACTGCAGAATACAGCTGGCCAAGTAAGTCTCACTTTACTTATCAGTAATGGGCCTTTTTTAAAATTAAGTAGTGAGTTAGACATTTGAAAAAGGCAGCATGTAGCAAGTTTTTTTGAATATGCAGAGTTTTCCTTAGAGTTGTTTTGCAGATAAGCTGTAGGTAAGACTGAACTGTAGATCAATATTTTATCAATATTGTGAAATGAAACTTGATGTCTTAGATTTAAGATAATCTTACATTGTGATATGTCAAAAATGCTTTCCTCTGCTCCTATTTTAAAACACATTTTCATTACACAGAATGAGCTCCTAAAAATAAAGGTTTTTTTTTTATATAAACAAACAAAAAAACCAAATACTGAGCTGTAATTATCTTTCTGTTTTTTGTGTCTCTGCAAAGTGTTGATGTTTCACAAGTACATGAGGCAAGAATCAAGGAGTAGTATTTCAGTATTTCAGGAAATGTACTTTTTCAATGTCTTTCCAAAAGTGAGATAAGAAGGTTAATATCAGCTGTTGTGTCTTTGCACTGAGGACAGCGCTGGAATAAGAACATGTTTAGCCCAACTTAGCATGCAGACATAACAGGAGAAAACAGTGTGTCTCTATCTGAAGGCACAAATAAGCATAGAAACCACTCTAAAGCTGTCTGAGTCTTGTTGTATCTTGTGTGCTTATTGAACAGAACGTGAGCAGAAGTAGAAAGAGACCATTTTTGTGCTGCATTTTAAACTTACCTTTTAATTTTTCTTGGTGCCTCTATTTTTTCTCACAGTGGGAAACTATACCTTTAAGGCTGTGCTGATGAATGATAGTGCCTAAGGAGTAGGGTCTGCAGAGTTGCAATAATTAGATTGGATTTCATTGCTTTCAGGAAGCAAGAAAACGAAGATTTAAATCTCTTGTTCTCATTTTATTTTGTGTTACGCAGATTATTGCCCAAATCCTGAATCATGTACTGTCAGCAGATTTTCAAAGAAATGATTTTTTATTTTCTATTTTTTTCTTGACCTCTTCTCTCTCTGGTTCTTTCTCCCAGTCTTCTCCTCATTCCCCCTCGCAGTCTGTGTCTGAGTCTCCGTCACGCTACGCCTCAGTTCCAGCTCGGGAGCCTGTGAGTCCTCTGAGAGCTGATTCCGCCAGAGCGCTTCATCCTCAGAACTATTACCAACAGCAGCCCCAGAACAACCATCACAACCAAGGGGGCCACCATTCACACCAGAGGGACACTGCGAGGCTGCAGCAGACATACACAAAGCAGCAACCGTATGCACACATGCCGCCGAATCAGCATCAACAACGTCAGCACCAACATCAGCATCAACAACCGATTCAGCATCAACAACAGCAGCAGCGGCCTCCAGCTCAGCAGCCACGTCCACAGGTTCAGCCGCTGTCGCCTCAGCAGCAGCCCTCTGTCCAGGAGGTTAGAGTTCACCAACAAGATCCACAAAATACAGAAAACCAGACGCTCCTTAACCTGGAGAACACACAATTTTTAAGTTTTCTGCAGTTTTAGAGTGATCCAGTATCATTTTTCTGCACATTACTAGATACATAATTCCATTTTTCATGCTTAGAACTTGCCAAAATGTTAACAAATATGGGCAATAAAGACGAGGCTCATTGAATCCATGGCAACATGGATGAAAAAGCCTGCAAAGGCAAGCGGG
>JAPZDZ010000011.1:7971268-8004529 GCA_029783805.1 Acanthurus tennentii
TTGGGTTTCACAGATTAAATCCACTGTAATTACATCTCCACTTATGATCAGCGGCCAGGTTTGGATATAAGACTTTAGAGACAACAGTGTCACAAGCCAACATTTAGAAACACAAACCCTGAGCCACGTTGAGGCGTCTGCCACAAACACATGAGGCCGCCTGTCTGTCTGCAGGGTCCATTTTGTCACATTGATGAAGAGGAAACTTTTGATTATGTTTGCTGCAAAGGCCTCTGGCAGCCTGCTGTTGTCAGATGTGATAGACAGTAACATCACTGTCCTCCCACACACACGCACACACATACACACACACACACACACTCAGAGGCACAACATACACCTTTAAGGTCCTTTTGTCCCTTAATTTGGCATTTGGAATGAAGAGAGCCTTCAGTGAATGAGGTGATTTGGTTTCAGTCGATTCACTGAAAAAGCTGTTTTCTTGTCTCGTTGTCTTGATTTGTGTCCTGAGTCTGTTTTTTGCTTTCTGACCACCGCAGGCTGCTCAGAAGCAGGCAAAGAACAGGAAAAAGGTACGTTTGTTTTATTATTACATCAGTTGCATGTAAGAAATGACTTTGGTCCACAGAAACTGAAGCTCTAAAGCTAAATGCAAGACAAGAAGAACGACAGAGCAGATGTCTGCAGATAATTGATAAATTAACTGACATTTTAACATTTCACTGTTCATTTCACTTTTAATATGTTCATCATATTAAAAGGCTTTTTATAAAGACAATTTTTAATTTATTGCATATAATTTGATTTATAGTCCCCTCCCTGTATTTTTTCTCTATTATGATTGTTCTCTTTTATTTTTTGCATGCAGATTGTATGAGACACTGATGCTTTGCTTTCCTTAGTTTTATTTGTTGCTGGTAAATTTGCTGCCACTTAACTGCTGTGACCTCTGCTCTGCTCTGCTGGTCATCAACCTGTTGCTTCCTCTCTTCACTTCTCTTCTGGTTGTTTCCCTCCGGCTGCTCAGAGCCCCGACGGGGAGCCTCCGTCCACTGCTGAGGTCGATCTGTTCATGTCCACCCAGAGGATCAAAGTCCTCAATGCAGACACTCAGGTATATAAGCATCCCTTACTTATCAATACATGATTTAAGTCCTCCCAAATTCTCCCAGCACCACCCTCCAAATGTCTTTTAAAAATGTCTCTGTTTAGCTGGTATAATGTCACAGCAGCATGTTGAACTAGGAAACCATAGAAAACACATATATTCAGAATACTTTAATGTTATGTTCAAATCCCCAGGAGTCTTTGATGGACCTGCCACTGAGGACGATCTCCTACATAGCCGACATTGGTAACATGGTGGTGCTGATGGCTCGGGGGAAGATGGTGCGATCCCGCAGCGCGCAGGAAAACCTGGACCACACAGCTGAGCAGACCACCATGACTCACGATGACAGGCGGCTGTACAGGATGATCTGCCACGTCTTTGAGTCCGAGGACGTGAGTGTCTCTGTTTACTGCTATATTATCTCAATTATCCTAGAAACAGTATGGAGCTGGTATTTGAGTCTGCAGCTCACCACTGCCTTGGCAGTAACTGAAGCAAGGAAATTTAAATGTGACAGCTGGTATGACATTATTGATAATAATGCCAACATTATTGTGACATTATTTAAAGCAACGCTCCGACATGTGTGGGATGTACGTTTAGTTTGCTGTCTTGCTGGGAGTTAAATGAGAAGAGTTTCAGCTCCGTGCTTTAATTACAGAGTGAAGATGTTGTTTACAGTTAAAAGAAAGCGAGTGAAAGATGACTCACAGTGAAACACACAGTCACTGGCCCTGCTGTTGTTGGTTAGTTAGTCACAATTATTGATTTCAACAAGTGTTAAAACGTGCATAAATCATGGCTTTGAATTTGTTAAACATCATCTTTGATGGCGTGAGATAGAAATTGCCACTCGCTTCAAGTTTTTGTGCTTAGCCAGGCTAAACTACCTTGGTAAATAAAATAAATCAACTTTACATCTTCTGAAAACAGGAATTGTTTTTCCCAAATTAATATGTTATTCCCCGATTTATGTCTCTGAGAAGTACATCAGAAGAGAAAAGGCACCTCTGACACTACAAATTATGCATAAATATATTCAATATGTTGTTAGAAAGAAACCGAGACTTTCTGAAAAGATTTCAGTAACAGTGTGTGAATGTTCTCATTGGTTCAGGTCATAGTTATATCTGGGCAATTGAATTTAAAAGCAACTGGATTTAGTCATATGTCTGTGAAGATGTTTTGATTTCGATTCAAATATCTACCTAAAGCACCATCTTATGGTCATTAGAGGAACTGCATTTTAATTAAAAGTGTGGTCTATTAAAACCAGGATGTCTTTTTTGTAGGTTGTCTGTTTTTCTCATCAAATTAATTGCTTAAAGCTGAGCACAGAGTTCTTCACTCCAAAGTTTGAGGGAAAAAATGAATTTTATGGGATTTAATTAAGAGTTTAACATTAAAAACCACAACTAGTAAGCACCATAATAACTGGGTGTGCTGTTCCTGCTTATGTAAACAACCCACAAACTGATTAGAATTTTGGTTTGATTTTTTTGTTGCATTTTTTGTTTTTATAGCTCAGCCTCACCCACTTAAAACAAGTAAGAAGCCCATGGAAAAAAACTCCTAATATTTGCAGAGTGCACTGTTTTCACACCAGGTCTCCTTACCTAAAGTACGAAGCTGAATGAGAAAATGTTTTGAGGGACTATAAGGTCAGGATTGTGTTTAGTTTTGGATAAATTAAATTTAATCCCAGTAAAGACTGCAAGTCAGTTAGGACCCTTATATGTACTGTACTACAGTACATGTGCACCCATGTGTGTCTTGCCGTGATGTATAGACAAGCCGGAGCACACTCACAGGGACTGTAAACATGACTGTCAGTATCCTCCTCCCTCTCACACTGTCCGTCTCTGTCTCTGTCTCAGGCTCAGCTCATTGCTCAGTCCATCGGTCAATCTTTCAGCGTCGCCTACCAGGAGTTCCTTAGGGCCAACGGCATCGACCCCGAGGACCTGAGCCAGAGGGAGTACAGCGACCTGCTCAACACTCAGGACATGTACAACGACGACCTCATCCACTTCTCCAAGTCAGAGAACTGCAGAGACGTAAGTGAACCAGCAGGTGGCAGCACAGCCACAGGAGTTTTTTATTTACTTCTGCTTAAAAAAAAAAAAAAAAGAGTATATTTTTCCACTGAGGACATTTTTACTTTTAAAAACGGACTTCTGCTGGTATTTGATAAAATATTGACCTTTGTGTTGCATGATATTTGCAACTTGCGCTCACAACAGAACAACTTAGCCCTTCAGCTCAGGTCAAGTCATGTTAGCGTTAATGTTTGAACATAATTGAGCCGATGCCATTGCTTTTCTGCTCAGCCTGCTCTGTTTGCCTTCCGGAGGTTCAAATGAGCAGCTGGTTTTGAAGTCACAGCTGTGTGACAGTGACTGAAAAATGTCAAGCAGTTAAAAAAAATAGAAATACATGAATAAAATCAGTATGAAGGTGAATTTTAGATGCTCAACCTGGTCTGACCTCAGACCCTCCTCCCTCCTCTGGATGCTCTGAGCGGCTGCTGTCACCTCAGATCTTTCAGAATGGTTTAGTCGGTCACGAGAATCTCAAAGTAGATGCAGTGTTATTTCTCCAGGAGAGGTTCGGAGATTTGAGGGAAGTCAATTCAAAGATGGTGAAACACGAGATGTTCTGATGAGGACGCTGTATTTGAAAAGCTGCACAAATAAAGCTAGACCTGTGTGTCCTCTTGCAGGTTTACATCGAGAAGCAGAAAGGAGAGATCCTGGGCGTGGTGATAGTGGAGTCAGGATGGGGGTCCATCCTCCCCACCGTCATAATTGCCAGCATGATGCATGCTGGTCCGGCTGAGAAGTCTGGTCGACTCAACATTGGAGACCAGATCATGACCATAAACGGGACGAGTCTGGTGGGCTTACCGCTCAGCACCTGCCAGAGCATCATTAAGGTACACCGCTGCTCTCAGCTCAGGTTTAACATTTGTGACTCATTCCTGCTTTTTATTCATGCTAATTTTAAAAAAGTTGTTATTAGGAAGTGCAAATCTACCAATACTAATCTTACCTTTTTTTATGTCCTTCTCTTGGGAACTATATAAGAAAAAGCTAAATGTTTAAAAATGAACTGTATGATGTGAAAAATCTCTCCTGAAGTACCATTTAAGATGCAAACATATGATATAAAATCAGCTTTAAACAGTAAATTTACTTCTTAACAATCACACATCTTTTATATGTTATACATATGTATGCGTTTCTGGTGTCTTGTGTAGCTAACTCGACTCTGTCTCTTCTCAGGGTCTCAAGTCTCAGTCCAGGATCAAGATGAACATCGTCAGGTGTCCTCCCGTAACCATGGTGCTTATTCGCAGGCCGGACCTCAGATACCAGCTGGGCTTCAGTGTCCAGAACGGCATCGTGAGTATGAGGATGGATCACTCACTCACACACACACACACACACAGAGGATATACAGAGATCATGTGGTCCTACTGCAGAATTGCTCCTGCCATCTCTTTTATCATTAAATAAGAGATTTTATTTTGTTAACAGTGCTGTGAATCCAGTTTGTTTGTTAGAAACAGATGTAGAACAGTGATTGTTATGATGTCCAAGGACATATTTACAGTTTTCACATGGTTGGTCTCAGAGTTACTGTCACTGGTAGCTCAGATATTATCATCTGCCACCAAGGTTTTTGCTGGAGGCTGCCAATTTAAGTTTGGTTCAAAACTGTGTGTGTGTTTGTGTGTATATATGTGTGTGTGTGTGCACAGATCTGCAGCCTGATGAGAGGAGGCATCGCTGAGCGAGGAGGCGTTCGCGTTGGTCACCGCATTATTGAGATCAACAGCCAGAGTGTTGTGGCAACGCCTCATGAGAAGATTGTTCAGATTCTGTCAAACGCCATGGGCGAGGTAGGAGGAGCTGTGAATATTTGTTTTACAATCAAGAAAGTGACTTCAACTGAAATCATTCTCTCTACTTCATCCTTTAAAACTGCTTTTTTTTCTACTCAAAGGCCGCAGCTGTTATTCTAAGTTTTTGACAGTATTATTGAATGGACCTCTACAGAAACATTGAGACGTGTGACAATAAAGGTCAATTTCTGTAAAGATGTGTTTGGCACTTTTGTCGGACACTAAAAATAACATCTGCATATGAGAGGCAAGAAAGCAGTTTCAGTGGACAGAGTAAAGATGACTGTTGTTACCTTAAAGGATTTCACTGCAGCTGTTGCAGTCATGTTGCAGCTCTCCTCAATTTACTGTAACAATTCCAGACCTTAGTGCAAGTGATTTTGCACATCAAAACCTGCAAATGTTAAGTTTGCAATCATCAAAATGCAAAATCTGCTTTGCTTTATTTGGTTGTTAGCTATCGTCAAAAAAAAAATTACTTCCTGCACAGATTTTCTACATTTAAAGCATTCAGTAACTCAAATGGTGTATTTTTTAAAATTGAAACATTTGAAGGAAGTATTTTGTTTCATTGTTTATAGCTTAAAAGATTTAAAAAACAGAAAATCATAGATATTTACATTTGCCAGAAAAAAAGATGTCATTATTTGTGATTTCTCCTGCCATTATCAACCAAAATGTCTATTTTTGAGCAAAAATCTGTACATATCTAAAGGATAAGTCCATATTCCTGCTCCTGAGAGGATGAGCTCTTTAAATTTAAGGCCTTTCATCAGACACCACGGTCAGGACTAAAATCATATTTTCAATTTAATTCAATTCAATTTTATTTATATAGTGTCAAATCACAACAAAGTTGTCTCAAGACACTTCACATATGGAGCGAGTCTAGACCACACTCTATAAACACATTTATATTTTAGATTTATAGGAACCCAACAACTGAAAGCAATTCACCACAGCTCCACCACTTAAAAAGGCTGTTAAAATAGAAAAACTATTACAATATAATGTTTGCTCTGCTTCTGAACCTTTGCTGCCTGGTTTCTTTCTGCTCCAGATCCACATGAAGACGATGCCTGCAGCCATGTACCGTCTGCTGACAGCACAGGAGCAACCTGTCTACATATGAGCACACACACTCACTCTTCACTTCACATCACACAGTCTCTTTACTACTGTCCATGTCATTTTAAACACCCTTCTCCTTCCTATACCCTGTTGATATCACTGGACTTGCCTTAATCTGTACAGTACACTGTCATGGAAACATGTACTTCTACAGTATGACAGCAGATGACAGATTATCTCACTAGGCCGAGTGTTAATGTGATTATGTGTATATGTTTGACCAAAGAGAAAAACATGGATTTTATTGTGCATATTTAGGTGGCAAAGAGAGTAAATAATACCTTTGGTTTAATAGCTGTAATATCTGAATGTACTCTAATCATGTTGGACCCATAAACTGTCAGGGCGACCCAGATAAGGAGCTTTTAAACTGAAGTGGTTGAGAGAAATGGAAATGCATGTACAAATCTGCTGAATAAACTCTAAAGAAAAGACAGTGTTCGCTAGATGCTTGTGTTTTATTTAACGGGATTAGAACTAAATGCATTTCACTTACTGACCACATTGAATTGTGGAGGAAATACCTCAGACCAGCCTTTATCTTCACTTCACTCTCTACCAAAATTCATATTTCATCATTTATCCAGTCATCTGGATGAATATTAACTGAAGTGTCCATCAAGATGACTTAGCTTGCTGCTACACCATCAGAAACTGTGATTTCTAAGCTGCAGAGAGAACGGTGGTCTCAAAATGTTGATGTTATTAGCGTTAAAAAAAACAATTTTGGTACATAACTGAAGGAAAAATCATTGCCTACATGTGATTGACTAGTTTTATCTGTCACTGCAGAGGATTAATTCCACACATTGAAAATAGAGATGCAACATGTGTCCCGGTCTGCATGGATTGTTACACTCCCTATAATAAAAGGTGTGTTTGGGACAGATGTGAAAGGTGCTGTTGGTGCCTTTTGGATCTTATCAACATCTGCAAGAGAATTTTGGAAAAAAAGTTCTCATTGGATGGTTAAGCAAAGCCAAGACAATCCTACACAAAAGGAGAGGAAATTTCTGTTGTTTTTTTCTTGACATTTCCACTACATGCAGCAACTGGCCAGGTGTGCAGAGGTAAGGATGGAAGGATGAAAAGATTGCAATTCTTCTAAAGCTCATCATGAACACTTCCAGAGGAGAGAGGTCACTGATTTACCCATCTGAGCAAATGACTGCATTTCACACCTTGCTGTGTCTGCAGGCTTTGAACGTCACATTTGTATGTGATTTAAAACACTTATTACAAGTGGTCAGAGGACACAGTTCATTTCAAGCTTCCCCCAGCCTCTAATCCCTTTAACCTGCTCTGACAGTAAAGGACAACATCACACTCTCAGGAAGACACGCTGTAGAAAATTAATGTAAAAAGAGCCATTTATTTATTGAATTTGAATCTTTTCTGTAACACTTAAATCACAAAATAAAAAAAGAAAAGTAATCACAGCTAACAGACATTTAAAAGAAACTGTTCAAACAACATGATTGTCGTCCCATCATTCCAGATTCTCCAGTGTATAAAGACTTGACTGAGTTCATTGTTCATTCAGTGAAAAAACATGTAATAACAATGTGATTGTCTCAGAAATGTCAGGTTCAAGTCGTCATGCAGCTATTAAATCTAACTCAAGCCTTCGTGATTCTTCACACTGTCATCAAAGCATCCAATTCATGATTTATTTTCATCTTTTATCTTCTATGAGATGCAAATACATGTATTTTTGAAACCTGTTGTTTGGTTCATTTCAGTAAAACCGTGGGTGTTTTTACATCAAGTATCAAAAATGTTTAAAATGTTTTCAGTTGTAGAACCTTCCGTTTTCTGATTTTTTTTTTTTTTTTGAGCTAACATCAGAGCTACAAGGCACTTGGAAATATGCTGCTTCTCTGAATGCACACATATTACACAGTGTAGTGTAGACAAAAATGCCCAGTCAGGAAATGTAGAGGCGTACAATAAATCAGAGAAGATTTGGCAGGAAAATGATAAGAAAAGGAAGACTAACATCTATTTGACATCAGAGCAGCTGCACTGCAGACAAAGTGGATAACCTACACTGATTTTTACTCTATTTCTGTATGAATGTGCCTGAAACAAGCCATTTACAGGTTTCAGGGTTAAACCACTGGTGGTGTACAACAAATACAGAAAAAACAAAAAACAAAAAACAAAACAAAAAAACAGACAGCAACTTGCTAATAGGATGTGAAACCCAACAGTCTCGACAGTGCACACAGTCAACAGGTCCATATTTGTGGTTTGGTTGCAGCATGTTTTACGCTAAGCTACAGTTTCTGCCATCCATTGTATAATTACATTCCAGTAACAGAGGTAAGCATCTCTTTTTCTGAAAAAACAAAACAAAAACTTGGTGTTCTTTAAAAAACCCAAAAGGCTTTCTGGCCAAACTGGAACGTCTAGTGTGTAGGATTTAGGGGGATCTATTTGTTTAATATGTCACATGAGATAACATATGATGTGTAAATATGTTTTCATTTAAGAAAACTATTCTTCAGGTGGGTATACACTATCTTAGAAGGAGCCTTCTACATCAACAGAGGACCTGCTGCTTTTGTAGGTCTAAAAATTTCCAACAGTAGCCCAGAATGGAAAAACCAAGTGGCGGCTCTGATGAGGACCTTTTGTGTTGTTTGTATGTTTTGCAGCCACTGTCAGTTCTCCTGTATGCTTGGAAGGGGAGGATGAGAGGAGGGATGTTTGACCTTTTTCATCTCTTTAACTATGTTCTGAGGGTAAGACCAGAATCCACTAAGACTCTGAGCTACCTGGATAAAAAAAAATTAATCTGCAGTCTCAGATTTCAAAACTGTTTCCCAACTTGTACAATGATTTTTTTACTCTTTTCTTGCTACTCTTTTACACTCTTTCTCTAGGTTCCATAGTTTTCTAATGCTACACAAACATCACACTCAAGATTTTTCTTCTTTCTACAAAATAAGGGCAGAAAAATGAGTTACCTGGAGAAGAAAGGTAGTGCCACAAGGGTAAAAAGACAGATTGAAAATCTTTTTTATAATGCAGAAAACAGTTATTTTCTTCCAGGCAGTTAAAGAGTGTTTTGGATTCTGGAAAATACCTTAAAACAACAAAAAACATGGTTTTCAAAAACTGGGAGGAGTTGTATCTACCAGAAAACCATGTTAATTGACTCTACTGTGAAGTAATACCCACACTAAGAGTTCAAAACTAGGACAGGGTGTTTGTGTAATCAGGAAAAATAAACCTCACTTGTAACAAAAACCTCTTCAAACACATAAAAACAATTTATATACGCTGATATATCAGGTCTGTGAGAAGGTATGTGAGTCTTTTTTTGTTTATGACAAATTTGATAGTGGAGTTAGTACACTCCTCATAAGATGACACTGTGCTGTCACTTGGATCAGTGTAGGATTTCTATCCAAACCAGTGCTAAGTACATTTTCAGCAGTGAGACAATAGTGTAGAAAAGTGTCTGAAGCTAGTGTAGGAATTGATAATTTTCCAGGACCCTGACTACAAACAAAGTTCAGAGAGTTTACGAGGTAAAGCTGCATGAGCTACTACCAGGGCAGGTCTGTTTGACATGATTATGTTGGAGGACTCTAGCTGTGCGGTGATGATATCACTTCCTGGTTCCCAGTTTCCTGGCCTACAGCTCAGTGTCTTTGTATTTCTGGGGATTGTAGTATCCTCTCTTGGTCTGTTCTGCCAGCTGCCTGCGGTACTCAGCCTCGTCCTCATCGTGTCCTCTGGTCTCAGAGTACGGTGGCCTGAAGGGGGTCTGCTGCTCAGGATTAGAGCTCGAACTGATGACAAACAAACACACACATACAGCAATGATCCAGCAGTTTAGCATTTCTTTTTATGAGACTTAAGTTGATATAAAACTCAACATCTAAATTAATAATGTAATTTTTTTTTACATTACTAAGAAAAGTGGTGCTCTCACCCTATTGGCTGAGGACGGTTGAGGTTGGGCTTTGGCAGTTTCACTGGGACGGCGTAAATGTCTGGATGCTTCTGGGCGATTTCCAGCTGTGTGGAGAGAAGAGAGCAGACCCAGATATGTCAGAACTAATACAAACACACCACAAGACATCTCAGCTTTACATGCATCCCAAGAGGTCAGAATGTTTGTGCAGTTCTCTCCAACTCTGTTTACTAAAAAGAAGAAGTTCATATTTTTTTTTAAGTCTACTTTAAAATGATACTTGCATGCCCTCATGGACATTAAAAAAATTATTGGTAGAGTAACTTTATTGAGTATTAACTTCTTCAGTTTGCATATGAGTGTGTAAATCCAGCATAGAAGACAGACCTAAAAAAAATTGGAACCTGTGTTATCCTTTGAGTTTTTAAATGACTCGATCTTTTGAGTTAGAGGTATAAAGGCGCCTCAGGGCTACAATGTTCATTCTGTATGCTCAATCAATAACCCTAAGAAATGATTCTAAAAATGTAAAATATATGTTTTACAATCCCAGTGATGTTGATAGGTTTTCACTGAGTTCCCAGGGACCCACAGGCGGTCATTATTTATTAGGTCCCAAATAAAATGTGTTTTTTGACGGATTTTTGGATTAAACTTGTGTTAGGTTTTATAGGTTATTAAATTATGATAATGTTCATGTTGATAATGTATCAAATGTATCTAAAAACTAAGCAAATAAATAATCAATATGATGATTATTACAATTCAAATAACTTAAACAAAATCATGTCTGTCTTTCTGTGGTTTCAACATGGCGTGTCACCTAGACAGTTGGGCATCATCAGTTGTTATCCACATGAGTAAATACAACAGCGATCAGACTTCATCATTCTTGACAGAAGCCATGTGAGTTATTTTTAATGCCAAGTTTGTAGCCTTGACCGTTAAACTAACATCTGCACTGTGAGGATTTGCACAGTAGCAGCACAAGTCGCATTACAACTATGAACACAGGATTGAAGGAGTTTTTTATTAATGTGGTTATTTTTGTTTATTCTATAGTTTTTTACAATGTAGCATATCAGGAAAAAAAATAGGTGCTTCCCCTGGACTCACTGACAGTGACTTAAGTGAGTCCTTTTAAATTTTTAATCCCTAAAAGACTAACAGCATCACTAAATCCTATGCCAATCTCTACAGTTCTGTTCTGTTGCGTCAGTAAACATGATGATGAGAGC
The DNA here is from genome assembly GCA_029783805.1 of Acanthurus tennentii. Lineage (NCBI taxonomy): Eukaryota > Metazoa > Chordata > Actinopteri > Acanthuriformes > Acanthuridae > Acanthurus > Acanthurus tennentii. Next base: position 7,982,545 of record JAPZDZ010000011.1, read on the forward strand.
AGAGCACCTCATACGCTGCTTTAGACCTTAATATGAATAAAAACTACTGACTCGAGCATTTTCTGCCTCTTGCAGCTCTAGCATCCTCTGAGCTCTGGCCAGGTGGTCCATCTTCTCAAAAGCTTTTATCTAAAAGAAAACAGATAAGTTCAAATGAACATTTTTACTTTAGAGGATTTAAAGTAGATGCTCCAAATGGCATGATTCATATGAAAGTGACTGTCAAAATGAACATTTGGGTGTGAAAATGTAATAAAATGAAGATGGCGGAATACTTTTATGATGGATAATGAGCAATTATGGATTTAAAAGGAGAGCAAGACGAATGCAGACACATTCAGTTACCTGGTCACCCATTCTCTATTTCATATTAGAAGCAATGGTAGAAAAGAGGAAGAAAGTGCAAAAAGAATGATTTAATAACTTGAGTCAAAGTCGTTGTCTTAAATGACAAGAAAATCAGGTCAAAATGCTGGAAGGACCAGGAAAATGTCACGTATATCTCAAAGGAGCCATGTGAGATTTAATGGGTCTGAATGGAAACAACTCAGCTCAACCTTAATACATAAACAAAGAAATCATGATGATGTTAACCTTGCCCAAGAAGGATTTATTGGCGGGGTCCTCTTCCTCCACCACCCTGCTCGGGCTCTGCTCCTCTGATGGCTGGTTCAGACGGGCTATGCTAGGCTTCAGGGCAACAGGAGGGGGAAGCGGCTTGTTTCCACCTGCTGCGTCACTGCTGCTGATGGTGCTGCTGGAACGCGAATCATAGCTCCTTGCTGAGTCGGTCCGAGTCTGGGTCCGCACCTGTCACAGGAGGGGAATCATTGTGATATCTTAAACCATTTGAGACCTGTAACTAGCAGCTGGACAGGTTTTGATGACAGCAGTCTGCATCAGCATGACGCTGCCTTGCTTTAAAAAGTGTGTGCAGACCTTTGAGCTGCTGTACTTTATCTTAAATACAACATCTTTTTAAATTTTAAGAAAATAAAATAGAGAGCTTGTGTCAGCACCAGAGTCAGAAATCACAGTTCCAAACTCTAGTAGAAGCTTATCCCCTGTTTGAATTGGACTTACTTTGGTCTTAACGTTTACAGGGATAGATAGAGGGCAAATATGACTTTTTTAAAATTTATTTTTTAAAAGAAGAAAGGAGGAGGAGGAGGATCTCACCTTGGGGGGTTCAGGGACAAAAGAGGGGGGAGGGCTGGGCTCTCTGTTTAGCATCTCTCTGCTCCCTGACCTCCTCATACGAGCTCGAGGTTCAGGGTGAGGCTTCTACACAAACACACACACAAACATACACAATAACACCAGGAGGGTTTCCAGGGTCAGATTACATGAATACAAATTTAAGAACAAATTATGATGTACACTGGTGAGAACTGGAGGTATGCACTGTATCTCAACACTATCAGCATGCTTTCCCACCTCGTCTGGCAGTACAGGCTCTGACGATCGACTGATGGCTGACACCGGCTGGGGCTCATCTAATGGCTCATCCAGCTCGTTGTCGGTGTAAGCCCCACCCTCGTCAGCTGTGTCATCGTAGTCACTGGTCAGACGGCTGTCCATGCTCAGGTAGTCTGCGCTCATGGCCGACAGGTAGGACATGCGGTCGTCGTGCAGATCCAGGTCCTCCTCTGAACCGTCCAACTGAGAAAGCAAGTGGCAACGAAGACTCAATAGTTGATGTATTTTTACTCACAAAACAAAACCCAAACCTGTCACTGCAGTTTACATCATTACTGTTTGTTCTTGGAGGCCCTTGAAATTGCTTAGAAACTGAATAAAATTTGGAAAAATGCTTAACACGCTTTAAAGCAGCAGTGTGTCATTTACAAAGATAAGAAGACTCACTTTGCCCTCACACACCCACACAGCTCTGTCCTGCTGCTCCTGAATGGAATCTTTCACGCTGCCATACCAAGCGTCATTGGCCGAGTTAAGGTCAATAGTCGCTAAATGTGCACAAAAAAGCAAACAAACAAAAAAAAACACAAGTTAGTCCAAGAACCAGTGAGTTAATCAGTGTGAAGCAGGCAAGAAGAGAGAAGATGCAGGAGTAAAGAGATGATTCTTCTGGTTGTTCTTTTGATCATTTTCTTGTTAACTGTTCTTCATGACAAAGTTAAAACTAACATCAAATGATTTGAAGCATGAACCCTCAGTCGTGTCTACTGAACTGACTGTTTTAAAAGGTATCAAGGTTGACCCTGTTTTTTAGTCATTTATTAACTCATTCACTTTCTGTATCCTAAACTGTATTCTTGAAAAATGTTTATATTGTAACTTTAAAACTTTAATTAAAGACTCTAACCATTGTTTGGAGTTAGAGTATGCAATTGTAAACATACCAGTGAACAGGTGTGAGCAGGTCTTTCGCAGCCTGACTGCCTGCTCGTACAGTTTGCGTGCACTGCGGTTGGATCCGGGATTGAGGCGGTTCCTCATAGTCTTGACACCTTGCTTACTGTCTGGGTTCAGGAAGAGGACAATGGGATACCACTGGGTGTAGTTCAGAGTGTCCACAGCTTTGGGAGTCACATCCAGCAAAGCATGACGGTCCTGAGGAAACATGGGGAGGTGGTTAATGTGCAATAATTCAACAGTATCTTCATAAAGCTTTTTTTAATTTAACTATAGCATACCTGTTCAATTATTTGTCTGATGGTGTTTAGTCTCACCACTCCAGAGGATTTCTCACTTCCTGCATCCTTGGGCTCAGTTTCTGAGTGAGGAAAGACAACAATCATAGTGCAGGATGAAGTACTTATGTTAGAATATGTCTCAAAACAAAGTGAAATACAGTGCAATTTAAAACAAATTGGTTCAAGAGCTGAAGATATAAGCACTTACTGGCAACGACAAACTCATTCGGCATATCGGTGGCAAGTTTTTCATTCACTGCATCTGATATTGGCCCAAATATCACTACAGGCCTCCTGAAACCAGCTGGGGGAAGCATGAAAAAGGATATGAACTGAGTATCAGGTCAACAAGAAAATCAGGACAGCAAAAATATTTTATGTGAAACTGCAGAGTGGCCAGTTAATAAATTTTTTAGGTACCTTCTCGTAGGACCACTCTTTCATAGGCAGGGAATCGTGTGCTGACTGGAGCTGCGCTAAGGTCCTCTCGGCTCTTGCGTAAGTCTTTCTTCTTTGCTGCTCTTTGACCTCTCAGCCTCCAGAAGTCTCCCCTGTCGTTACCTGATGCTGCCCGAGCAGCATTCTGCACGTTGGCCATTTGCTCTGCTCTGTGAGGCAGAATTAAAAGGAGCTTTAGTTAGCTAATTTGTCCAGTAATAAATGCTAACTTTTCCTTAAAATTCCTCATTTTCTTTTTTTATGTTTGGAATGACCCCCGATGAAGCTGAACCTTGTCAACTAGACTAGGGATTCATTTTTTTCCAGCTGATTCATACATATTATACCATTTAATGTAATACATACTAAACCATAAAATAACCATGACACCTGCACAAACCTGCTCTTGTTGGGGATGATTCCTTTCTCCAGCAGCTGGTTGTCTTTGTCAGAGCGGATAGCCAGCCAGTTGCCCAGTTTGCCGTCATACAGTGTGTCTGTCACTTTGAAGATCTCTCCCCTAACAAAAGGAAGGCTCTGAGGAGCCTCCTTCTCATACTCAAAGTGGGTCCTGATGAAAAAAGAGTCGCCTCTGCCGGAAGCCAAAATGTCTTTGTACACTGAAACAGAAAATAAATAAATTAATAAAGGTTATTCTCAGATTATCCAGTCATTAAGTGTCCCAAAGCATGATCCTTGTACCACCCTTGTACCAAAAACTCAGTATAAATGAATGAGTCAACTTGCAGTTATTAAGTGGATTTTGTTGTACCACAAGGGTGGATTCTGGGTCCACTGCCACATCTCTTATAAAGTTATCCAAAAATCTTACAACAGTATTTATTATTTCACCCAGCAATCAGCAATATTTTGAAAGTGAACCTTCATCTAGACTACCCCTGCAGAAAGCTATGGATTACTGTCAGCTTTTTTAGTAAACTTCTAAATACAGACATTTGGTGTTTGATTGAAATGTTCAATATTAAAATATCATATGTTCTATACATGACTATTTTAATATTAGTTATTTCAGCACAACAGAGGTTTTACTACAGTTGGTGTTGTTTTTATCTTTTGTTTTTTGCAAGTGGTTTTAAAAAGCAAGCAATATTCTCATTAGTTTTATTAGTGCCAATTATCTATTCAGAACAGTACCTTCTGGTTTGCTTTGAGCTAGAATGGTTACGTCCTCTCCTTTGGGAATCTCCAGGAGGTAGAGGACGGCGTCCTCACGCACCATACCTCTGAAGTCCATGTTGTTTACCTGATACACACATAGCAAACAATTAATAGCATTTGAACCAAGAATTTTTGAGGCAGAGTGAAAAGGATTTTCCTAAACAATGTATAGGCTCTTCTTTTGATTAATTTGTTTTTGCATATCCTTTATTTTGTCTTCAAAATCTTCAGGCTGAGTTTAGAGTACAGTTCAATACCAGCTACCAACACTTATCATGGTTTAATAGGGAACAAATTTAGAATCTTGGCAGCTGAGTTATTTTAGTGTTTTATCTGCAGGTTTTCATGTGGCATAAAACAAGATTAACCTTCATGATCTGATCTCCTGTGTGGAGACCCTCCTGCTCAGCTGCGCTGTCCTCCTGAACGCCAGCAATAAAGATGCCAACATCATTCCCTCCTGCCAGCCTCAGTCCAACGCTGTCACCTTTCTGGAAACGCACCATCACTGTGTTTGGTCTGGAAGGAAAAAACAAGCTTTAAGTACACACAGTCACACATAAGGAAGGAAAAAGGAAAAAAAAAATCACATAAATTCTAACCATTGATCTCTGGCCCAGAGAGCTGATGAAGCACATGTGGTCAAAAGTCTTGACACTACTATAATTACTTCATATATACTGACCCATAGATGTCCTGGTCCTCTAAGCTTGGCTTTAGTGGCACCTTAGGAGGAGCATGAACCTTTGGGGCAACAGAGACAGCTGGCACTGAAGGGACAGGCAAGAAACAAATGACATTCATGTTCTAAAGTTGCACATTAACATCTACTTAAAACAAGATTGAGACCAGAGCTTTATATATTCAGAAGGGGACACGTGATTACCTGGTGGTGTTTCTGATCGTGTCTCCTCCCTCTCTGCCTGTGATGGGGGCGAGTCCTCTTCAGCTCTGTCAGAACCTCTGAAAGGTGTTGGCATGGCCCCCATTTTTGCCAGCCTGTTGGGTGGGTCCTCTCTGATGATATCACAAATGCTTGTATCAGAATATGGCTTATCTCTAATGGGACATTATGCAGGCCTTTGTTGCATGTCATCTCTCAACAATGCTGCAAAAGCTCCTGACAGTTAATCTAGATAATGTTAAATGGCTGACAAAACATAAGTACACAGACAAGTCACACATTACAGTGATGAATCTGTGCAGAGAAACTCTTCTACAATGATTTAATGTGATGGGCTGTTTATGCTTTATGAAGCATTTATCAAAATAATCCTGCTTTATCCAGATTTTCTATTTATAACAACCAAAAAAACTGCATATATATCTTGGTGACTGGAATCTTTTTGATTTAATGTTGTGAATTTTTCAATAGCACCTGACCACAATAACACTCAAGATAGTAGTGGTGGTGATGGTGATGGTGGTGGGGCTGTGGCACACAAGTTTCCCTGTGGCTCAAGTTCTTTCCACAGCTCACCTGGGCTTCTCTCTCAGCCTTTCATTGGAGGAGTGTGAGGAGAGGTCAGAATGGTGGCCACGCCTGTCATCCTGTGGAGAGTAGGAGCGGTACGACTCGATTTCTGAGATATCTGCAACACACAACAAACAGGTAGAGAAATATCACAACCTCTAAAACCAGTTTAAGACAAAAGTTTCTATGAGGTCTGAATGATAAATACTGCCTTCATGTTCTCTAAATAAAAACTGTGTCCAAAAAAGTGAGATTTTTCATTTCTCCCTGATGTGCTTTTACCTTTTTAGTTACATAACACAGCTTTTACACAATTCAAAAGGCCCACAGGTTATGGCCAAAGTTGCCACACAGATGAAGGTCACATCACTACACAAAGTTGAGCATGCTAAGTGATTATATGTTTAATCCTTTGACAGAGAACACTGGAACTTTACGAGACATTCAAATTTTGACACTAAGGAAAAAGGGCTTGGTTGCTTTTCAATGCATTTCAGCCCGGCATGATTGATGGCGTATAACAATGCCACGACAGAGCCAAACTGCAGATGCAATTCAGGTGATTAGAATCCTGCAGAGCTGAAAATCCTCACTCACTCACACAATCAGGCCATGTTGTTTCAGAGATCTTTGCAGAGAGGGATGCTGGATGGCACAAACCAGAGGGTTCCTGCAGTGTAAACCTTAACATAATGAAATTCTGTCATATTCAATAGTAGGATTATGATGGGAGATTAGATCACCCTGCCTGAGGCGAGTGAGCACTTTCACACACAAACACATAGCTTCAAATACACACACACGCACACACAGAGTCCCAAAACCAGACAAAGTGGGTCACAAGTCTCTGGGCTATTCTCCCCCCTCTCTCCAAACATTTGGTCAGTGAACAATCCACTCACACCACTTATCTAGATTGGTTCTGACCAATCACAGCATGCCATCTGGTCATGTGATATTAAAACCAGGTATAAAAGAGTGAGTAATCATGGGTGGAGGACTAGTGATGATGGCTTGGTAAATCTCTGGTTAGCTCATAGTGCTTGAATTGTTTTGTAAAATAGTTATACTAAATATTGAAATAACTGGTTAATGTTTAATATTCAAATAATACTAAATACTGATGTGTGAGTAAAACTTTTATTTTATGAAGGAAAAACAGGTTTGGTTGACATATACAACAACAACATAACAACAACAACAGCAAAGACAGGTACAACAGCAAACATGTCCACAGTTGATTAATATGAAGTTCATATGTGGTGGGTTTGTATATGGTGATGTCGGCCACTCGCCAGGTTGCCTTTACACGGGATAGGACCTGCTGCTTTTCATTTTCGAGTGTCTCTCACCATCGAGCTCTGAGTCGCTGTCCACCATGGGAGGGACACGGATCAGCACCTGCCGTCTGTCTCTCTGCACCACCAGCTGCAGCTTCCCGCGAGACTTCTCGATTAGCTTCCCTGCATCGCTTAGAGACAGGTTCTCCGTCACCGTACCATTAATCTGAGAGAGAAAGCGAGTGGGAGAGACAGAGATAGATAGAGAGAGAGAAAGTGAGATAGAGAGAGAGACAGAGACAGAGAGAGAGATGCTCATTACTGCATAAACTACAAACAAACAAAAAAAACAGTGAGAGCAATGATAAGTTCCTGCATCCATTCAAACTTTAACAGTTAAGGAGACAGAGATTGATCATGTTAAATACTGTGAGAAGTTTGATGTTTGCATTAAATGTGTACAACCAAGTCTTACCTCTTTTTGTTTATTTTTTCAATTTGATATACAGCATTCTAAATGACTTACCTCACCACTATACCAGAATTTAAAGTTAAATTTCTATGCATGACTTAAAATAATAAATACAAAGAAAAAAAAAATTGTATCAGGTCTTTACTTATTATTTAATCCCATCATAGACCTATAAAGTGTTACTGGTTCATGTTTGACCTGGTGCCAGCAGATTTCCCATTCCAGCCCACAGGTACAGAGAAAGATGTATTTTATTTGATAATAGATTGACTCATTTATCAAATGAAAAATATATGCTTTTTTCCTGTCTCTTTTAATGCTGTACTTGCTGCTTTTTCCTTTTGTCTGTTCCACACCACAAAAATTACATATCTCTTGATTTTGGACTATTGGTCCAACAAATTAAGACTCCTAACAACTCCTCTGTGGCTTCTGGAACCATTTCAGGCATTTTTCAAAATATTTCACATTAAGAGGACTTTAAAAAAATGCACAAAAAAATAATGAGATCAATCAATAATAAAATAACAATAATTTGAAATTCTCTGAAATAAAGTTCATTCACAATCTGCACTTTTAGGAAAAAACTTGAGCCTACCTTTAATATAATATCTCCTTCCTGTAGGTTCCCATCTCTGCTGGCAAGTCCTGTGTTTGTCATCTCTTTGATGAAAAGCTGGCTGCCGAGACGAAGGCCATACTCTGAAAAAGAAGGGGAAAAGAATCATCTTTGTGTTTTATTAACACATAAACAGGCTTTATGGGCTACATTTATCAAACCTGACCCTACTTGATTAGTTTAGGGTCAAAAAAGTAAAACAACAAAATATGCACTGAGAATGGTCAGGCAAAGTGACTGAACTAAAGGCAGATCTCTGAGGACCTAATGGTTAATAAGGCACAGGGACTGGTTGGAAATCAGGACTTTGGAACATGTAGTCTCTTGTTGATTTGTTGGACAAACACTTAATGCTATGACTAAACTAATTTTTTTTTTGTTTACTTTTTTTTGTTTACTTTGAAAGCTTCTATTGGGGTTTTCACAAGCTCAGAATATCTGGCCACAAGCTAAAGCAATGGCATAGACAGAGGAAATGTGTTTGCTTTCAGTTCAGCCTCTGACTGAACTCAACACTCACTGGACTCTTTTTTTATTTAAATATTTTCCTTTCATTCTTTTCTTTTCCATCCTTTACACTTCCCATTTCAGGAAGTAGGGTTTAATTTCCCCTTCAGCAAGCAGTGAACAAAGAGAGACTAATGACGGTACAGGTTGGCAGTGCGTGGGTCGCTGCTGCAGACAGGTTGAAATGAAGGTAATTCTACTTATTAAATCACGAAAGTATGAAAAATAAACTCTGAACTTTTCTCTTCTTGCAGGGAAAATGCTCTGGGGTAGAGCACAATCTAGTGTGTTTATTTCTTTAGTTTACACCTCCAGAGGCTCAGGTCAGCTATATTCTCGAGTAGCCCAGCATTTAATAGCCATTACACTTGAATCTTGATTTAGAATTTGAATGTCAATGTTTCAAATTAAGCTTTGAACTCAGTTCTCCCAATTTGGTTAACAAATGCAATAGTATAACCTGTTTCAAAAACAAATTTTGTTTGTCAAAACATAAACTATATCTTGGTATCTATTCAGCTTAGCTAGTCTCTAACCTTCGTTTGGCCGGTTCTTCAGCAGCAGCACATTAAGGGGTTTCTCCAGAGGTTCCAAGTCCCGGGCTGGGCGAGGAAGGGGAATGGGCATGGCAGCAGGTGATGGCGAGTGATCAAGGCGGTCTCTGCTCCCACTTCGATTGAGCGGTTCATCATATTTCCTTAGGTCACTGGGGTGATCACGTCCTCGTTCAAAACTGTGGTCGTGTCGGCGGCTTCGAGGTGGGCTGTGGCTGTCACGTCTGCGACGCAGGTCAGGGCTGTTGGCACGGTCCAGGGCTCGCTCGCTACGGTAGCGTCTGTCAGGGCTGTAATCCCGGTCGAGGGCTCGCTCACTGCGGTAGCGTCGATCGGGACTATGGTCTCGGTCTAATACATGCTCGCTGCGATACCTTCTGTCTGGGCTGTAGTCTCGGGAGAGCATGTGGTCACTCCTGTAGGAGCGATCTGGGCTGTGCTCTCTATCTAAGGTGCGACCTCTGCTGCCGTCTCTCCTGTACTGCCGGTCTGGGCTCAGGTCTCTCTCCATGCTCCTGCCACGTTCCCGCCGGTCATAGTCCCTGTCATAGTCTCGCTCACGTGTTTGGTAGCCTGAATCCATGTAGCCTCCCCCGCCTCGCTCCCTTTCCAGACTGTGGTCTCGCCCACCACCACTTCGGCCACTGTACACACTGCGGCGGTCCTGGTCATAATTGTAATCATCATTGTAGTCGTTGTTGAAGACTCTGTCATCGGGTGATGGAGGACGGTTCAGCAGATTGACTGGAACCTTCCTAGGCCTCTTGACTGTCTGTTGGTTAACAAAGACAAAGAATTTTCTACTGAAGGCAAAACCATATAAAAAGATTTTAAATCTTAACAGATTGTGTTTCTCAGTGTTTTCTTTTTTTGATTTGAAAGAAGAGCAGCAGACAGGAAATAGAAATTAAAGGGCATAAATAGATGTGATTACAATTCCTGGGCCATTTTTAAACCCACAATATCAAAATTACACTGTCAGTGACTAAAATGAACATCTCCATTATATATTATGTAACAAAACAACAATAAGGTTCAAACAACCAATCCAAAAGCTTCACTTACAATTTTTGCTACTTTGCCACAGTTCCTGAGGGTCTTGACAGCAAAGGAGTGGACTACCCCCTCCATGGGGATGGCATTCACCTGAACCACACGATCATTCTCACTAAAAACAAACACATGTGAGCTGGGTGAGTTATTTATCTTTGCATGATGGTACATTTTCATATGAACATAAGGTGACAGGCAGAATACTAATGGCTTTGTCCCTGTTCTGCACTTTTTCATAATTAAGTGGTGACCAAAATTATGATAAAAACAGTACGCACAACAACAAGCCATCAGCAGGTCCTCCTTGCAGGACATCAGAGACCACAATGGATGTCTCGCCGCTATCCTCATTTGGGTTGTCCCTCCCCCCTGAAACTGCGATGCCAAAGCCCATCTTTGAATCCTGAAAAGAGAAGAATGAAAGCATTTACTTTGTGTGTGTGTGTGTGTGCTATGTGGGCGGGTTGATGGTTTTGGAAAGAGGTCCTCTAATCCCCATGGTGTGTGTCAGCTCACACTGTATTATCATGGCAGTATGTGTATTGTACATGACGATTAAAGAGATTTTGACTCTGACTATGATTACAGTTGTGCATAGTGGAGTCACGTATGACTGTGCAGCAGTTCAGCGTGTCCATCCTCTGTGGTTTTGTGTATCGTGTGTATGATTAACAATGATGATAATCCTTGGCTTCATACTGTGTACAGGCTTTGGCCTGCAAATTAAAATTACTCCTGGTAAATAATGATCAATGTATACTAATATGCAAAAAAAGCCATGTTTTTATGGCTTCTCACTTCTTTGAAAACATGTTTTGGCTTTAAATGATACTACCTGCTACTGCTCCAGTTTGCCCAGATGAGATTAGGTCAGAGATTTGATGACCCTGTCTCTTTATCCCCTCCCTTCCATCTGTACTTAAAAAAAACCCATACCATTTACCACTTCCCTCTGTCTCTAGCAGATGGCCACGGAGGCAGAGGGAGAAAGTGCGAGCAGAGAAACAAACAGAGGCAAAAATAAAGGCGCAGAGAAGAAAAAGACATGTAGACAAAAGACATCTTTCTTAAGCATTAATTACATTTGATGAATAATCAACTATTAATTTAAAAGTTGGAAGATTATCTAAAAAACAAAATAGACTATAACTATCAGTCCAAGAGGGCAGAGACTATTTCTTAGCCTGTATTTTAACAGGCATGCAGTTCTTCAACCAAGGTGTAACCACAAGAATAACACTTTTGAAAAAGGCAACAAAGACCCTAAAAGTCAAGGAAGCCTGACACTTAGAGCACTGTTTCCACCAGAGGTGAAGTGAGAGATAATGGGATTTCATGTGTGAAACAGGTTGGGAATATGTATGTGTGTCTACTGACATATCTGTTGTTCCTTCCTCATAATAATGGCAGTATTTTCTGATCAGTCAGATCAGACTTAACAGGCTTTCCAGTCCCCACAGTCTGTGAAAGTAACAGCTTGCCTCATTTCTCTCCTTTTAAATTCGCCAACACCTTATTTATACATTTCTCCATTCTTGGCTGCTACAGACGGCATAACGCTACAACATGAGTCTTAATAATTGAGACAATAATTAATTTGCAGAGACGCTGTTATTCAACAGGATTGATGTTTGTATTATTTATGATTTGATAAAAAAACTATTACAAAAGGTTTGGTCTGTTTTATGCATGTCTGTAAACTGGAAAGGTTCAGTGGGAGCAGTTCTTATCTATGCATTTTTTGTGAAATAAGACCACATAGTAATCTCATAAATATCCAAATTAACAGGGTTTCAAATTATAAACATAGAACAAGAATGGTATAAAAACTTGTTTTGCAGTTTTCCTATACTGATGACACAAAAACTGAAAGCTGAATTTTCACCAAATACAGTTAGTTATATACCTGCTGTAACTGCTAACAGCACAATATTTTGTTGTCTTTTGTAATGTTAAATCTCCATTTGTAAAGTTATAAATACCACATGCACTGCACACTTTAAAATAAAGTTGTTGTTTTTTAAAATCTGTCTCTTGCTGTATGTACCTTAGTGTTTGTACGTTTTTTTAACATCAACTGGCAGATGACAAATGATAGTCACTGGATGTAATCTGGCTCTTACAGATTAATATTATATATTATTATATAATTTATACCATACTATTTTATGTTATGAATATTTTCATGAAAGTTCAGTTTCAGGTTTGTGAAACTGTAAGGGACTTTTACCGGTGTGCATTTTCCTTAAACAGGATGGGAAGTGTGCAGGGGTCAGAGGCAGCATCAGAGGCAATATAAGTGAACCCTTGATTTCCAATTTAACAAACAGTTTCATTTTCATATAAAGGGAGGACAGACTGCATTTCCTTGTGCAATCTTCCTTGACTTAAATATTTATAAACACTACTTAGTTAACAAATGATAGATAAAAATAATAATTCCATGTACAAAACAGTGTGTGACAGCTGGTTGTGGTGGGGTTTAGAGTCGAGGTTAACGAGCCGGCAGCAGAGGACTTTTTTTTTAACTAAATCTGCTTTTCTGGCTTCAGTGAACCTGAGCACGAGACAATGAGCTCATCATGATGATTGCCTGAGCTCAACTGGTATGCTCGACTCACACATCCTTACACGTGTTTTATTGGTGCACTTGGCTGGTGGCAAGATGTGGCACAACAACACATTCAAGAAGTCAAACAAGGAGGTGTAACATAAGTAGTTATTACTTCATATATTTATTAAAATAAAAGGTATTAAAACTGAAAAAGACTGAGAGACAGCTCTGATTATCTGGTCAGATTTATAACCTCGCTTACTTTTTTGATCAAACAATTCACGATTTAAATATTAACCTTAAAGTTTTGAACTATATGTTATACAGACAAAGCACTTGTATTGCTGTTTATGTTCATTATGTTCAGAAAACATTAAACATTGGAAAACTTTGTCTTTTTTGTCAAATAAAAAGCTTTGTTAATGTACAATATAAAACAAGCATTACTTTGGTGAGGGTCATCCACAACCTGACTCCTAAAACAAGTTTTGCTTGATAATTGACTTGACTTTGATCAACTAATACTAATTTAATTGAAGTTTCCATCAACTGACTAACTACTTTTAACACTTTTAAAACCATTTTGGCCATATGTTAAAGGAGGATCCTGCCTGAAACTGTGTAAATCTTTTTGACTGGTTAAAGAAAACACCACAGCTTCACACTTTACCTTTCAATCTAAACGTGCCTTACTTTGGCCACTTGGGGAACAACACAATAATGTTGTAATCAAAGCACTAACAAATTACTGCTTTATAAACTGAATAAAGCTAAATTTTCAGTCAATAGTATCTCCAGTAGGGAGAATTGCTCTCCACTAACTCTTGGGGGAAATGTGGCTCGTCAGCTGCAGCATGCTCAACTATGTTCAACATAATTTTAGATATGAGTGAATAAATAAATTAAAAAAATATAGATGATCTTGCCTTATTTATTTTTCATCATACTGGGAGCTTAAGATCTCACCTGTCATGGCTAATTAATCAAAATTTTGAAAATTAAAATAATGACATTTCATAATTGCATAAGTTTACTTTGGCTCTCATTCAGCTGCCAGGGTGATGTCTGATACATTTGGAATACGGATGCTCTTTGCTTTAGTAACTATTAACTAATCATTTAAATGCCCTCCCGGCAAAGCACTGGGTGTACAGGCTGGGTTTGTGTCTAAAGGGGAATAATGTAAATGAGATGAGGTCTGGTGTGTTTCAGTGCAGATGGACTCACCCTCTGCAGGGTCACAGTGTACTGCTCCCACACTGTCTCCTCCATGACTGGGTTCTGTGGAGAGAAAGGAAAGCTTACCAAGGGTAGTTTCATTTCACTGAACAGATTAATAATGTATTACGTGATGTAACGACAAAGCCAGTTCATTAGCCTATGCTGTCGTTACACAACCAGGAGCTGCCGGGAGAACAACGACAGACCTCTGATGGCCTGTTAAACAACAAGTCAGACCAAGAAACTTCTGGCTTAGGATGATTAATTATTGATGAAAACACTCAAAACATCAGTGGGCTTTCTTCAGCAAGCCTTCAAAAATAATTCAGAATGACAGCACTTCCTTGACAGACTGCTTCATGAAACCTCCAACAGGTCACATAAATCCAAGATAAACACCGTCTATACTACATTTAACAATCTTTAACAACTAACAAGTTGGCATAGTCTGTGGCTGTGATGAACTATTACCAATTAATCTAGGATTCATATACATTTTTTGATCTATTATCATGACAACAAACAAATAACCAAAGTCCAAACTGATAAACTAAACTTGGGTTTGTTATCCAAACAGTCGAAAACCTGAAACAGACATTAAACTGAAAAAACATCCACAACTAGGACTTTTTCATTCATAATCTGTTCATAATGAACTATCCTTAATTTCCTGTTGTGTAACTGATCAATAATTCAATCAGTCTTTCTATGGGTTCCAATAAATATATTCCATTATTTAAGAACAAACAAAAATTTATTTTCAAAATCCAAAAACACTGGGTATACCTCAGCTTCTTCACAAAAAAGTACCACCGAGTCAGGTTTGAGTTGAACTACTTCTAACAGCACTTTCAGTTTAAAAATATTAGAAATAATTTTTATCCCAAATGACAATTTTTTGCCAGCTGATGCCACTTTTTCTGCACTTATCATCCCTCATTTTAGAACCAAACTAAACTCAACTCTCGGACACACTCAAGTCTTTCAAAAAACATACTAAACCATTACAAACCAGTCAGGTCCAACTGCCTGCCACAGACTGGATCAAATCTGAGCCTCAATAGAAGAATTACACTCACGAGTCCCTGAAGGATACGTATGGTCTTGACCGCATGGGCCCATTTCCTGTGCAGGCTGAGAACGGTCTTCATCGTTGGCGCTCTCAGTCTCTTCCTATCTGCGTCTGTCCCTGCTCACCGCCAGCGGTGCTCTGGCAGACTGATGTGCGCCACAGCCTCCTCCATGGTCACAGCTGCACAACCACCAGCAGCTCTCTTTCTGCATCTGCCCGCCTGCCTGCCTTTGACGTAAGAGGGATTCTGCTGGCCTACATTCAGCACAAATCCCACCGTCTGCAGACAGTGTAAACATAAAGACACACCAACTCCTGCACAGGCATACGGTGATTAAAAACACCAGAGTATTCGTCCATAAACACAACACCAAATCACCACCAATGTACTGGGTTTGATGCCTGATCAGACCTTAAAATGTATTGCAGTCAAAGTTTCAGAGATGTTCACACATCTCCTTAAGACAAACTAACACAAAACATGTTCAGAGTGTAAATCAGTCAGTGACACACAATGGCTGGATCTGAAGTTGTTGGAGTTGTTTTTATAAGTAAAGTGGAAAGTGAAATCTATGTGCTGCTGACATCTCATGCCCGGGCTTAGTGAAATGGGGGCACGACTCGAGCTGGCAGCTCACCCGTTATAACCCACTTTTTTGATCTTCTGGCCTACAAGAGAAACCAGATGACCTGCAGCAGCAAGACTGCAGGGAACTGAAAATACTGTGTGAATGAAAGCAGGACAAGCATAGTGTCTTTGTACACTACATGGAAAAAAACACAGGGAGGAGCTTTGTTTAGAAATGCCTTTTAAAATGTCCATATTAAATTTTTATCTCAAGTTGTTCTTATCAAAGGATCTATTTCAGAATTTTATCTTAACAAAGTGACCTTTCCTTGAAAAACAGCAGGATATACAATAACAATTTAACTGTTTCAAAATTAGGTTTTAAGACTGCTAGGGTTTCAATCCATGTGAAGATGAACATTTAATTTAAACAATAATTAGGATTACTAAAGACCTCAAACACTCTTGTTGCATCTGGAGCCTCAAAAAGATCACACTTTATTGTGCTGAATTCACCTAATATTTTATTGATACATATTTCTTGTTCAATTTTAAGTTGCTGCTGTATAACACAGTAGTCTTGTTAGGCTAAATTACAAATTGAAGCTACAACAGATACAATTATCCCACCTTTCAAAGCAGTTCCCTGTAAATTGTGTGCGTGTGTGCGTGTGTGTGTGAACAGTATTTCTTTGTTTTATTTGGCAGATCTTCCACCAGAGAGTTTAAGAAAAGAAAAACCTGCAGCAGAGGAGGACATGACTTTGTGTGCACAGAAGAAACAAATTAACTCAAGAAAGCCAGATAAGTGACTCTGACGCAGCCAGTGAAGGCGCTTGGAGCAAGGCCAAACCAGTTTTAATAAGACCATCTTCTTGTACTGTGTGATATGACTGTGAAAGCTGCTCGAAGGCAGGCCTGTTGGATAAGTCATAGCCTCCTGAGTGTTGGCTATTACATAACAAAACACAAACATATTTTCACTAATGAGGAGGGAGTTGAAATACTGGGTCATGCTTGCAGGACGTGACTAATTATTTAGAGATTAATTCAAAACAGAAATACAAAAACAGAAATGTACCATTCGTAGGGCAGATTAGAGTAAAAACTGTGAAAACTATTCCGAAATGATGGGTGACATTCAAAGCCAAAGCAAACAAACAAATGTCTTGTTTGCAATTATGTCAAACTGAGAACGGCAGAAAATCCTCAAATAGAAGAAGCTGGAACCAAGGAATTCCAAATATTATCACTGAAAAATAACTTCAATAATTTCTCAAGATTCTTATTAATTAATTTCCTGATAAAAATGTACCATTTACTTTGGCTCAGTTTTAACGTAGCTCTGCAACAGCTAAAAACTTAGTACCTTCATAGTACCTTCAGTGCCAACACAAAAGCAGCTGGCAAGTGAATAAATAGAAACTCAAGTGTA
This sequence comes from Acanthurus tennentii, assembly GCA_029783805.1. Lineage (NCBI taxonomy): Eukaryota > Metazoa > Chordata > Actinopteri > Acanthuriformes > Acanthuridae > Acanthurus > Acanthurus tennentii. The sequence goes on from JAPZDZ010000011.1 coordinate 7,999,628, forward strand.
CAATGAAATAGAATTGAAATGCTACTGCACTGTGTTAGATGCTAATAGAAGAAAAACACATTAATTAACTCTTAAGATGACATGGTATGTACAGTATAAAAAACCTATACAAAATACTGTCTTCATGATTTCTTGAATATTTTTAAATCTACGTCAACTAAACCTGTAGTTTAAGCTAGATGTAACGTATATAGTCCATACATTTTGTAGAATATTTATTCGCAAGTGAGACATAAAGTCACTGAAAACACATTTACTGCAACTTTACTGTTCAACTGTGATCTCTCCCAAACCTTCATCAGGCAGTCTAAAAGTCTGAACGTTTCCATGTGCTGCTTGCGACGGGTGGCAGAAATGTAAGATAAGTCTGCCCCCTGTTGGGCTTTCTGCTGCGTTACGCCCTAAGTCAGAAAAATGAACAAAACACCGAGGCACAAAAGCAAAACGCTGGACATTTGTAGCCTTAGTTTGTAATATGTTGTGGGCTGAACAGCCGTTACCGGCTGATCATGAAAAAGTGTTCATTAGAAAAACGTAAAAAGGAAGCAAAAATATTGTTCGGACCACCAAAAGGCACGCACTGTTGTGTCAACTGTAGATCAGCCGCTGAGCAAATAACATGTCGATATATTCATAAGAGTTATTAGCTAAAAGCCACGTCTAAGGCAGAGATGGTTAACGTTACTTTACCCCGGAGAGTGTTTCTAAGTTTAGGTTCCTTGATAAAGCAAATGAAACTAGCTAACAGCTATCACTGCAGGTGCAACTGGATGCAACAGGCTTCAACTGGGAATCAAGGAAACTCATGATTCCTGACTCCGTTACCTCTCACACATACAAACAAAACGCCGTAAAAGAAAAAAAGCCAACGTTATTTACGCCGAATTTTATACTTGTGAATACTCTGAATGTAATTGTGGAAGTACTTACGGTGAAATACTGAGTTGCATATCTGCTCAAAGAGAGCAGCCCCCCTCCGTTAACTGGCATTACGCACTTTGAACTGCCCGGCTCTGGTACCAAAGATTAAAACAAAAATAGAACCACTTATATGTAACTGTGGGCCACAGTTTCAAAGAAATCGAGAGATTCAACGTGTAAAAAGAGTATAACTTCGGTACAATTTACATTAGTCTACGTATCACTCTAAACTTGTTAAAAACATTAAGATTAAACAGGGAACAAAGTACCGCCGACGGCTCCTGTCCTGGGTGGTTGGTACCAAATAAGCGCGGGGATGGAGGTGAGGCTTCAATTAAAATTTGGAGAAAACGTCAAAGATAACCGCAAACCAAAGTAAGAACATAAAACTTCAATTTGTTTAAATTTTGAAAAGCTATATACACGGTTTAAAGTAATGCTTATTGATTACATAAAGGTAAATGCACCGAAGAAGTTTACACCTGTAACGTCGGTGACATGGATCCGTCCACAAATTCCCACTGATTTTTTTTTTTTTTTTTGGTAACCTGCTGTGAGGCTCCCAGACAGACAGCACAAAAACAATTCATATAACATACAGCAGGGTGAAATTTAGAGAGATGTGTAATAAAAATATGGGCAGGTAAATGAAATGTCTGTGAAATGTCTTTTTGGTGTGTAAATCATGGTTTAGACGGACAGTGAAGTGTCTATGAGCTGAAACGGAGAAAATACTTTCTTTGGACTTGTCTTTGTGCACAGTAGCATTGACATGTCAAAACAGAACATGACCTCTAGCTGTGTTAGAAGTACACATTTGCCTAAATTATCAATGAATTAAAAGCATTCATGTTTTGCATTTTACTGGCACTAAAGAGCCAATGAAAAACAGCCCAAGACCAAAACAACAAAAATTATTTCCACAAAGAGGACTCAAGTTTAGTGATGCAGAGCTATGTAAAATACGTAAGGCTCTTATGCATGAGTAGCAAAGGTCCAGAACAACTCAGCATGTGCAGCTGTCCTACAATAACCTATTGTTATGTGTGCTTTTGTTAGTGTGTGTGTGTGCGCGTGCGTAATACTATCCATTCCAACCATTCCAACCTGCCCTTATCTGTTTTTTTTTATCAGTCAGAGACAAATCACTGATAAGAAAGCCAGCTGACCCCAAAAAATGTTTAAAAAACCCTAATACCATCTAAAACTTAACCATTTCCTGTCAGTATTCACTATTTTTAACATATAATGGACTCCTTCAAGCAAACAGAAACAACACTGGTTATACTTAGAGAAGCAACCTTTTCAGAGTGACTCGATGACAACTTTTTTTTTTTAAGAAAATTAAGGTCAATCTAGTTAAATCACCACATTTCACATCAACTAAAATATGTGAAACAGGCCTTAAAATAGGACATCCTAATGCAAAACAGCTTCACTGGCCTGAATAATTTGTGCGTCCATGTCATTAAAACAATGAAGCTTCTGGGACATGACATGTCTCTCTGGTTAATCATCATCCTGGATGCAGGAGGGTCACTAAAGCGTAGTTGCATTCAAATAAGGAAAGAGGAAAGAAGTCTGGGAAACACTGACTCACGTAACCTCTTATCTCCTACCATCAATGTTCCAGGACAAATGCAGCAATTTTTCAGCTTGCCAACTATTTTTGGATAAACTAAAATAATTTTTTTTCAGATTATCTAATGAAGAGATTATGAAAGAGTTTCATAAGATTTAAACTCATTGCTCTTTCAACAAGAGAGAATCCATCATCTCAGCGATGTTAAAGCATAAAACCACCAAAACTAGATTGCCCTGTAAGGGTTTCAAATGGCATCAGTGACATACACTCAATGACATAAAACTGTAAAATAGAAATAAAGAAATAAATCGCAGCCTCTGTGTTCACTGAAAAGTTCATTGGGTCATATGTATGGCAACTGATATAATGAATGAAACAGTCCAATTTTTTCCTATGACTTGATAAAAAAAAAAAATAGAAATGCTAATTCTAACGTTTAATAAATTAAGCATTTTCAAAATAATAAAGTACAAGTGCAGACAAGCCAGAGTTGAATGTTAAAACACAAAGTTGCGGGTCAACCAAACTCCACACACACGCACATACACACACACACACACACACATACACACATCCTGTCGAGACAGTCAGAGCCAACATTAAACATTCTGTAAACAACATACCATCATAATAGCCGAGTAGCTGCGTGAAGAGAGTCGGCGAAGGTACAAGTACTGGGCTTCTCTGGACCAGCGGAATTTTCGGCTGGACTTGAGCAGGTCAGTGCTGGTCTGGTCAGAGCCAGGTTGTTCCCTTTGCACAGACAGAGAGAAAAACATTAATACCAAATATTTGTAAGGAAAAGATGTGTTGCAATCTATTTCAAAGACATTGAAATTTACCATGCAAAGGGTTTAATAGAGGACTCAGTCACTGCTTCATTGGTGTTTGAACATTCATGCTTTAATCGTTTTTAATCCCCAACTTATGAACTGTATGTATGTATGTCATATGTAACTATTCTGTCTGGAATTAACAGCTTATAACCATTGATGGTACACTGACTTGTAATAGGGTGGAACAGTGTCTCTGCGTCAGTTACTCTGCACCCTGAATGCCAGTTACTTCTCTGTCACCCTTGTTATTTGGAGGAGCAGGTATTACATAGTATAAAATCCAGCAGAACTCTTTATGGCACTGCGTCTCACAAACAAACAACTATCACTAATTTTGTAAAAGCGGATTATATTTTATGAAGGAAATGCCTTCTGGTTTTGCCTTTGATGTGCTCCAGCTGCTCTGCAAAAACTCTCTATAACCTACAGAGTTTTCTGAAGTAAGCTATGACTTCTGCTACTGTGGCTGCTAATTAGCCCCGTTAGCCATGAGGCTAGCTGCCTGCATGGCCCAGTGGGCGATGTTTGTTTTTACACCAAGTCAAATACGATATGGACTGTGAGGTCTGGAGAGAAGATTTTCTTTAATGTCTCAAAGCCAAAATGGACCCCATGGAAAATGTTATTATTTTAAAACTTTCCTTTTAAAAAAACAACCTCTCTTGCCAGGGAGGTGCGCTTGAATGCACCACCAAGATTTTCCTGTGTGTGCAAATGTTCTGGGACTAAGACACAAGCAGACAAAAGAAGACAGAAGCATCATACCTATAAATCATATCTAAATGCAGAAAAGACTGAGCTTCGAACAAGCCCACCACTTTGGCAAACAGACAACACATACATTTAATGCTATTCACCAAGTGGAAAATCTATCAACACTGTTACTGTTTACAACTGTTAACTTTAGACCTTGCTGGCCATAAACATCAGAATACATTACAAAATACATGTTTATTTAACCTCCCAAATCTATCTAACTTTATATTAGCTAGATTTGTCTTTTTTCTGGTAACATAATCCCTTCCTCTGCCATGTATGTCACTTTGCCTGAGGAGAAAATGCTGCACTCACTGTAATTTGACTGTCATGACTTTGTGAATGATTGACATTCTGTCACTGTTCAAGTTGCTTATCATCAAAGTGGAGAGACAACAGACAGCCATTTGTTTATGTTCAGTGGAGCTAGACTCTATAGAGTCACAGAATAGTATCTTAATGACGATCAATCAAGAGGAAGTGGAAGCACTAACTCCACAGTGGTGGACTGTTAATGCAACATGTACATAATGGAAACATAGTGTTAAAACTCATCCATCACCCAAATACAACAAAACCCTTTGTTCTTGCTGCTGAAAAAAACCACACTATGTTAGCATGCTATCATTTGATTATTACCACTCAACACAAAATAAAGTTCTAGTTAATGAGAATATAGTCATTCTGCATGTATTTTATACATTTAGGACAAACTGTAACCTGCTATAAGTGTTGTTTGCATCATTACAGTTCTAACATTTCATCCTGGGGGGGGGGGGGGGGCTGGGGTTTAATAAATAAGAG
>JAPZDZ010000011.1:8004539-8026025 GCA_029783805.1 Acanthurus tennentii
CCCCCCCCCCCCCCCCCCCCCCATAAATAAGAGTACCAACTTTCATAGAATATCTTTCAATTGCTGATATATTTTACTTAAAACCTCAAATATAAACCTCAATCCCTTCAATGGGGATTACCAAAGTCAGCAGGATACCTCCTCTGGGAAAAATGACCATCTGTACAGAATTTTGTTTAAAACCATCCACTAGATGTTGAGATAAAAGTCAAGTGACTGACCAAGAAAACAGCAATTACAAGACATTTAACAAGTAATGCAAAATGAGAAAAACTGATTAAAGATAAAGACGATCTTCTTTTTGCACCGGTCAGAACTACAACTTTAACCTTATTTGTTAAGGAAATAGAAATTAAAATTTTCAAATGTTAAAAGGATCAGATTAAAAAAGAAAATATTTAATGAAATGCCACATTTTCCAGAAATAAGTCACTTGTGTGCAGCTGTGAGTGAAGCCAAAGGAGACCAGGCTCACACTGACTGTAATTCCATAATACTACTAATCTGCTGTCTCACTCTGAGGGCAGCATATCTGACCTAATCTAATAACATGTTTAAACAAGAGGCATTCCTCACTGAGCTGAAACATTTTTTTTTTTAATTAATGGCAGCGATCCAGAAATTTAGTTTTAAATGCGTTCAGACAGTAAGAGACTACTTTCACACTGCACTGAGAGTACCAGGTTGCCTATACATGACTAAACCTGCTGTTTATCAAACATTACGCACAGACTTGTAGGTTTAGTAAAGACATGAAGAAGGGCTTGGTATCCTCAGGAACAAATGAAGCAATCTTATGTAACTCACTTCACATTAAGACATAAAGTTTAATTTTAGTATTGCATACGTTTTTGGACTCACAAAAGACAGATCAACAAGAATGCTCAAAATCCAAGTGACAAAAGCCGAATAATCCTGACTAGTCCATAATTTGGGTCAAGATCCAAATACACTAATATTCTGTAGTGTCCTTTATTACACCCTCTCTGCCTGGTTAATGCCTTTAAAGTCCAAGCCTCAGTTTTTATCACAAATTTTCTGTTCTAAATTCAAGAAGTTTCCATCAGTAATAATTTGACAACGATTTGGTGGTCAGTTATTACAATATGATTAGCGACATACGACAAGAAAATGCAGTGAAGGCTGAAAGATATAGTTTAAGACCAGATTGTTTAACAAGTGGCCATTTTATCAAAAAAAAAGCAAATAAAAAGCTAAATCAATGTGAGGAAATAGTCGCTGGGAACTATTATCCTGCATGTAATCGAAGCCTGTTCAAACAAATTGGTCAGTACTGCTCAGACTGCAAACAGAAACCAGAAAGCTTCCAATCAGTGTCCTAAATTATTTTTTTGGATTAAACACTTCAAAGCCTTGCACATTAGAAAAAAATCCACCAGCCAAACAATTTTTTACCGGCCAAAATCAACAGACAATGGAAATGATGTGATTTTTAATTGTAAAAAAAAAGATGCAGTGTAACATCATTCTGAAATGTTAACAGATGTATAAGAATATGGTTAAGCTTGCTGATAATTGTTTGAGAATTTGCACATGTAGAAATTAATGATTTTTTAAAAAAATTAAAATATTAATAAAAATTCTTCTTGTAAAAGGGAAAGAAAGCAATGACAGATGCAAGCTCACATATTTCAACAAATTAAAATAAAAGAAAAATTAAAACATACATGTTATATGCATCATCAAAATAATCAGAAAATAGATTTCTAAGTTCACAGGATGAACTAAAGAGCACCATGTTCCCTGTACTTCTGTTGGCACCAAAAAGCTTTGGCAAAACAAGGTGATATGGATTTCATAAAATACAAGGTGCACCTGAAATCCAATATTTATCATTTCTTCAAATAGAGGAAATTCTGCCCCAGCCCTAAATTTACTCACATGAGCCAACCATCAAATGCTTAGAGAACCCTTTTAAGAACCCCAAAGCATCATTACAAGATCTGCAAGTAGCTCTTGCATTTGCAAATGATAAAGGGAGCCAGTCTACCATTAGGAAAAGGTGGAACAGAATTGACCTTAATGGAAGGATTGCCAGGAGGTAACCCTCATTGTCTGAGAGGGACATAAATCAAAGACTAATACTAGCCAATGAGTACCTCAGTAAGAACTTGATTTATACTGCACTGTTCTCTTGACAGATGAGTCAAAGACTGAGTCAACAGATAGAGTTGTTTGGCCGCAACTTCATGAGACATGTTTGACGAAAGCCAAATTTGACCAGGAGAACTTCATATGAAGTGTATGAGTACAATGTTATGGTTAGTGGCTGCTTTGCTGCTTGTTCAAGTTATGATCATGAAATTAACAATAAATTCTCAATAATCCAATTTAACAACCCATACAGAATGTACAACATGAGTTCATGAGGCTATGATACATAAAGTATGGACAGAACCATACCATATATACAATTAAGACAAAACAAAATCAACTAAGAACAAAAGGTCAGCTGATAAGAGAATCATTTTCTATACAGAATGAAATAAAAAGAAACAAAAAAATAGACAAAAAACAAAGATGGGGCACATGGATGACTGAAATGACACACTCAAGGGCTCTAGTCATATGGTAGTTTCAAAAATACAACATGCTGCTTTTAGTGTTTGATGAGTAAACAGTAGCTGCTTACAAGTTGTGTTCTGTAGAGAAAGGTAAATACACTTTGACACAAGGAGGATCCAGGCATAATATTACTATCCTGGATTAATCACAATAATTGGGACATTGTTTCTGGAAAGACACTGTGATGGTGATGTGAGTGTTGAATGCTGTAAAGACAAATTAAATTTGATCTACCTCCAATGAAGTGAAGTTGTGACAGTAAGACACAGTCAGTGGATGAAAACCTTTGCAAATAAAATCAAAAACTACATGCATGACAAGAAACCACTAGAAGTGAACACAATTTTCACTTAGTCTTTTACTATATTCCACTACAATCCATCAATAGCTTTCCTGAATTAGAAGTTAAAAGTTAACAATATTTCAGTCACAATATAGGGATTAAAAAATGATTTGTTGGAAATTAACAGCCACACATGTTCCAATACCAATTTTTCCTTCCCAATCCTGATTCTGAAACATAAACTTTGTCTAACAGCCAGTACTGAATTCTGATCCCATACCAGACATGTTTAACTAAATACTGGTTGTTTTTTAATAGCTGCATACTTCTAACTCTCTATGGTTACTGAAGTTCTACACAAGACACTTGGTTTGATGAATGTTATCAACTTTTACATGTTGCAGGGTTATGAGATGCTACTGGGAAGTTGTAGGGTCCTGTTTCTACTAAACAGATTATTTTGTATCAGATTGTACATAGACCCATGTACTTGCTGATGCCAAATCCAGCATTCCTGGCAGTGATGGAGACATGCTCAGTACTGCTGCAGCAGTTGTTACAACATGCAGTTCACTACTACCATGCACAAGCTCTCTAAGCGTGTTAAAGGTAATGATACACTGAGACACACACACTGAGCTAACTCACCCTGGGGGTCTCCACAGTTTCCTGCCGGGAGGCAAAAGCTCCTGTTTGTTCAAAGGCACAATCCCCATGGCCGCCTGCATGATCGTTATGAACTTCTTAAACTTCATCTTCTAATTTTCCACCAACAGCATCACACACACACACCACACTGGTCTGACCGCTGCTACACTTTCATCGCTCGTCCCTTAACAAAGTGTAGGATCAGAAGAAAATTCTCCACGTTTGCTAATCCCCCTCTGCATCATCAAGACTACAAACTTGTCCTCTCTTGCAGCTTCAGTGCAACCGTTTCTCCATGACAACATGCACAGCTTCAGCACCCAGAGTGGAGATGTCCGCTTGGTGTGGCTACTACGAGTCTTGCCTTCCACCACTGAATTGACTGATGTCCTTTTGGCTTTTTCTGAGCACGGGAGGATAACAGGAAAACAAACGGCCACGTTCCTGCCAGGCGGTGGGCCGGCCAAGAGGGGATGACAGCACGTCACTCTTACATAATTCTGGAGCTTCTCTGGACATTACACTAATGAAAACACAGCCTCTGCCACCATCACTGATGCTGCTGCTGCTGTTGCTGCTGCTGCTGCTGCAGCCACCGGGATAATTGTGGTACTAAGCCCTGACAGATCATGCATGCTCCCCGCCCCCTCCTCCTATAATCCCCCATCCAGGCTTAGTCTTCTCACCATTTAAACCCAGACAGACCCATCTATTTCACCGTCACATCCTCACACATCCATCCACCAGGGTAAACTCCCCTTCGGAGGTTTACTGAGGACAAAATTACAATTCAACAAATTAAACATGAATCAATCTGTACCCCAAGATTTGAGTGTGTTTCGGCACAAAAATCGTCTTCATAACAATGCCCTAATTTTGTGCATGCTTCATGTGAAATGTTCTCTAAATACTTTTTTTAGCTGCTTTAATTTAATCTGAATGATTAATCTTAATCTCACAAGAATTAATAGTACTGTTTTAACTTTCTTGTTGCATTAAGAAAACAAAATTGTTTGTTTCATATTGTATATTATCCACAATAGTATCACACTTCCCAATCACCACTGCAATTTTAAAAGACTTAGTATTTTCATAAACACAGCTGCACAATAGTTTTGTTGTTGGGTGATGGTTAGATCGATTTATCAGGCACCAGCACAAATATTATGGTAAATATTTGCAAAATTAGTCACTTTGGGTACAATTATGACATTAAAAACTCTTAAGGACCTTAAAGGCTTAAGAGTGACCTTAAAGAGTCACCGTGTAAACTACACGGTGACTCTTTAATCACCATGTAAACTACCATGTCCCAAGAGTTGAGGAATCAGAACCGCAATGTATTGGACTCAAATCCAGTTAGGGACTTTTATCGCATCTCTTATTTTGTCACATCCTGACATGTCTTTACTATTGATATGTACTAAAAGGATTACTGTCATACTTTAAGCTGCAACCATCTAATTCAATTACACCAGTGATGATGCATCAGGGTGTAGAATGCTCCAGCACAGACATGTGGTTGCCTGGTAAAGTTAAATCTGACTCAGCTTTGCTGCAATACTTGCATATTTGTTGCAGTTGTCAGTCTAAATGCACAATAACAAGACAAAGTACAATTTTCAAGTAACAGTCTTGAAAACAGCAATTAGAAAAGCTGATGGACCTTGAGCCTGAGTGCTAACACACACAAGTTGTAAGAGGTTGGCATCTTCAGGTTGAATTTCATCTCACCTGTAAAATTTCAAATTTCAATTTACAGACTTTTAACTGTTTAACACAGGTTTTGCACCGGAACAATACGTTTGTCATTATTAAACTTCCATAATTCAACCCTAACTCGCTTCCCAAGATACAGAGTGCCCTTCTTCACTCTTGCATTTGTGCAATGTTGTGCGTGCCACACTGCCACACAGATTAAATGTCTGTATTTTGTAGTCCCAGAGTCACCAGGTGACAGCAGGCCGCCATGTCCTCATAGGTCTGAAATAAATAAATAATTTCCAGTCTCTTGATGAGCTGCCAGCCAATGCAAACTCCGGACAGGATTTATATCCTGGCAGCTTGGATGTCTGGATTACGTTTCTGGATGGCCGTGGCATGAGAGCTGTTGCAGATTTCACTGAGCAGCAGAAATCCCCGGGTTGAAAATATCAGGCGCACAGCGGGGGGGAGACATAAACAAAACAAGCGTCTATTTTTTAACAGGTTGGGTAACAACAGCACAAAAGAAAACGAAGGAGAGATGTTTTTTAAAGTTCACCCTGTGCTGTCTTTGTCTAAATAACCCAGATCGTCTGGGATAAAGGCACAGAGGAAACCAAATCACTAAGCTGTGCAGAATTCACAAAGCAACATGCTATTCACAGGAGGTTTTATCATAATCCAACACCTTACAGTAATCTCATAGAGGACATTCATCCAGCCCAGACTGCACCCAGTGTATGGGTATAGATACAAACACTACTCAAATGAACATGCACACAGCGCTACACAAGCACATCTGTGCACACCTGGCTCTTGTTGAGTGTAGCCATTAATAATGCATAACATATACATCTGTGATATTTCTCCTGTTAGTTTCTTCAACTAAACATGTACTGCAAATACAGAGTTCATTATTTTTTGCTGTTTAAAACAAATTATTATCCATTAAAGCAATTGCCATTGTGAAAGAACTGAAACACTTGTGAATCTTAAAGAGTGAATTAATATTTTGAGCACAGAAAAATTCCCTTGACAAAACAAGTTTTTTTTTTTCTATGGCTGTAAAGAGCAGTTTGAAATGCATTTTATTTTTTCTTTTTTTAGGGAGATAACTTAATAAAACATTACAACAAAAATTTGATGCTTTATTTGAAAACCTCAATAGAATCTTTGAACATAAAAAAATTACAGTCTTAAGTATTAACACATAGTTTTGATTCATTAATTTCCATGAAATTCACCAACTATGTCTTCCACAAACATTTTTTCAACTTTTTGCTATGCTTAAGCTAACTGTGTTTTATTTAACAGTAAAGAGATGAGGACGGTATCACTGTTGTTTTTAAGTCTTTTAAACCATCCACAATTCAACAGAAAAACTCATTTAGTACAGAGGTCTGCTTCAATCTGCACACTCAACACCACTGGACCTCATGAAAATTGAATTGAAGTAACTTAAGTCATTCAACTGCGTGTTCACAGAGTCTTCTATTTTAGCCCTCACTGAACGCCTTTTTTCATACACAGCAATTCCTGTCCTCCACAGCAGTGCCATCAATCTGGTTTTTATACAGATGCTTGCTTGATGACAACTTGTAGTCATTTCCTTTTTAGGATTGGAAAGCATGTTTAGCTTCTTGGCTTTTTTTGGCTCTGTTGCATTTTCATAACTGCAACATGAACCACTTTAATCTTTTAAAATATTTGAGTAATCTCCACTTTTTCCCACTCACATAAACTCCCACCAAGACACTGACTGACTCAGTGAGAGTAATTTGTTAATGTTGTTAATTTGGAGAGCAGATATTTGTAATAAAACAATATTTTTTAACAGGTCACATTAATATAATCTTTAAAACTGATTTAGGTCTTTGTTTTGTAAAGTAGCTTGAAATGTTCACACATATGTTCACATATAGGTATTATATTAAGTGTAAAGTATGTTTTTCTACATCTTAAAACTTCATAATTTACATTGTGAGTTGCCTACGTCTGTACTTTTTGCTATCAAATCTACTTAAACCAATATTCTAAATGTGAACTGCAACAAACCTGCAGGCTAGAGCTTTCACTTTTGAGGCTTTTATTTAAATTATGAAAGAAGAGGGAGAGAGATTCATTCTTCCGGCTAATTCCTTAGTCACTGCATGTTTTCAGTATTTAATGAACTCTGAGAATGCTTTCTATTTTTTTGCTCTGTTTCCTCAGGGTGAGCAAATGTAGCTGGAGTTGTTTGGTCGTCTTAATGCTTTTACATAAGCGGTTTGTTTCTCTGCCCCTTGTCACTTCCCCCACGTGTTGGAGTAGTGCTGTAGTGCTGCATTACTAAGGCCCAAGGCCATTATGCAATGTCCATATGCAATGCATGTGCAGGCCAGATGGAAGGACCCGTGCCACTCACAAATCTGTGATGAGAGTGCAGAGAGAGAGGGAGGAAAAAGATTGGCAGAGGAAAGAGAATCAGTGAGTGCACGTGCCTTCCAAAGGTATAATCTGGATCACCAGGGAGCAAGAAGTGACCTGGAGAGGCAAACTACGAAGAAACTAGAAAAATATGACAGTATGGCAATTTTGCATTACAAATGGCGCTTATTTATGCTACAGATCTTCTTTAAAGAGATGGCCAAGTGAAACAGTGCAAGAAGAATGAGAGAGCAGCTCAGTTTAAATACTGTATGAAAGCCTGCCCAGAAATCCATCACCACCAGGACTGTACCTGAACCGACCACTGACAACACTGAGGACATGTTGCTAAAATAATTATGTCTCCTTATGCACTGGCGTCGTAAATGGCCAGAGGCAGTATGCCTTTGAGTTGTCCGTCCGTTCCATTCCTACAAACACAATGTCTCAGGAACGCCTTTAGGGAAATTTATTACATCATGGCATTAACTCGGACTTAAGAGAGACCCAACTAGATTTAAGTGTTTAAAGGTCACTGTGATCTCACAAAACACTAGTCTTAGGCCGTGACTCAGGAATTAATAAGCTAATTATAACAAAATTTCTAACATATGACCAGATTGATGATGAAGTGGTGGCATTTTATATTAAATATCGAAGGTCAACTCCTCTGTGACTTCACGATGTTCATGCAAAAATATGGACCATTATTCAACACGGTAACCGACAAAAAGTAGGGAACTGCGATCATATTTCACATTTGTGTGGATACTGAATTTGTAACATTAAACTCTGTTGCTTAGCCGACTTGTAACTGTGTGGGTTGTACAGATCTTCTGTACTGCCTGTGCATCAAGTATCCAAGTTTTAGAAATTGTAGCTTCATTGCATCAAATTTCATATTTGAAACACTGTAGTCCACCACAAGCTCATTACTTTCGTTGATTTTGAGCTTCATGTGACTGCTGTTGCACCACATGACAAAGCTCTATCAGTCTTTTGTACTCCTCTGTGGAAAAGATTCTCTCTGTAAAAAAAAGTCTCTAACTAAAGACCGCCTGTTCCTTACTGGAAATTATTCACTGAAATTAAACTTATACATACTTATATATAAATATGTAAATTTTTTAATTAAAAATTTTGATAGTACACCAACTTGCAATGGGGTGATTGATTTCTCTTTTGTCAGTCACTCTCCATCTCTATCGCTATTTGTTGCACTATGTAACTTGGGGGAGTGTGCACAAAATGGTACTCAGGGCATTCTATGTTTTTTTCAGGACACTTTGACAGGTGGAGAGGAGGAGAGGAGGAGGGATGGGATTTCAGTGGGGGAATAGTTAACAACTAAGGACCTTAGTGTTTATAAGATTCTACCTGTGGGTCTTGTGAGCACAGGAATGATTTGTACAAAATTGTTAAACAAACAAATAAATTAAATTAAAAAATTGATCGGTAAAAAAAAAATCTGCTCAATATTTTCTGCAACCAGGTAACCCCTTAGTTGCAGGTTTGTAAGCCAACAGTCCTACGACTAACCCTTTCAATGTTGAGTTTTTGTAGAAACTGTTTTGGAAACATTTACATGTACATGTTTCCAAAACAGTTCAAATCTTACATCAGAATTGAACTGCTTCTAAAATGACCATAAAGATAACTAATAAACAACAGTTTCAACGTCACAACCTTTCAACATAAAGGTAACATGAATATAACGTATTGCTGTTTTACTGTTCTTTTCACCTAGGTATTACAAACTAGCAGCTGAATACAGTCTAGGTGACCTGTAACTCTTGGTGTCAGATATAGAGGAGTAATGCAGGTGTTACACTAGTAGGATTCGGTGGGAGAAAAGTGTTGTCTTACAAAATGGAAAAGTGAAGTTTTTTAGTGATGACTCAGTCACTTCAGCAAAGGAAAATGTCCGAACTGATTACCCAAATTACGTCTAGTTACACCTACTTAACTACATTTCACCTTTCAGAATACTGGCTACTGACCACAATAAACACCCAAAACACAAAATACACGATAAAGCTTGAAACACTAGAACAAAGCTAGCCCATCCCCACTTTGTCCCTCTAATGAGTTTACAGGAGCTAGCATGCATGACCATAGACCAGACAAAGCACATACACAACACTGCGGCCTGAACATATGTAGGTCACACTAAAATTCTGAAAACAAGTCACTTAAAATAAAAATAAAAGTCTACAGAGCCGTTAAGTATAGATAAAATTGTAATTCAAACTGCAAACGGCCTACATGAAACAACATGACTAATAGGTTTCAGTACTGTGCCCTAATATGGCAGTTAGCTCAACGAAGAACAGTGAAAACATGTCGACATTCAGGGAACACGATCTACTTACCAGGTGAAACTCCGTCTGTTTTCTGTTTTTCTGTGACCTGAGCAGATTTATCCGAGAAGTTGTGAATTTGAAGGAAGCAGAGGACGATGAGAGTTTCAAATGGCTGGAGTTTCGGTGAATATTTTGATTTCGTCTTGTTCGAATAATGATTTCCTGGTTCTCGCAGGTACGTGGGCGTGGTTTAGAAACTGCAGGTGTGTTGTGTGTAGAGCTGCAGCACTGCTGAGGTTTGGCATGCGAGTCCTTCTGGGTGCGGCAGGTGGTGTCTTTCCTCTGAGTCACCCATCCTGTGACCTTACTGTGGTGCGATTACTCAGATTTACTACAGATGAATAAAAAACGCAAATAATGAGTTAAGTTGACAAGCAAAGGTAAATAAAGGCATGTTTGTTTGAGCAAATTCCCCATAGACTAGTGGTGAATGATAGGCAGATGTCCCCTATCACCCCAGTAATTAATTTATAACCAGTGTTCGGACTAACAGCGTTATTTTTTGCGGCAACGAGTACGCTAACGCGTTATTTTTTAAATTCAGTAACTCCGTTACCGTTACTACATGATGCGTAACTGCGTTATTTTACGTTATTCTACAGTCTCGGCTAGAGTCTGAGAGAGCTGCAATGCAGTGTTGTGTAGTCTTGAATCTTCCTGTGCCAGAGAGGGGGAGAGAGGAAACGTGCTGTGGGTGCGCGTTTGTGCTTACCAACAACAAAACCAGTAGCTACTACTATCATCATGGCGGCGACGGAGGCCAAGTTGAGTTTCTTCACTTTGAGATATTCTCACTACTTCACTTTTGTTGAGCAAAAAGTTAGTTAAATGTAACCTGTGCCTTGGATCAAAGATCCTATCTGCGGCCCAAAACAGCAATTCTAATCTGCTGAAACACCTACAGAAGCAACATGCTGCCACGAGGCTTGTAACTTAAAGTACCGGCACAGAAACAGACTCATCAAGTTACGTCAATTTTTTTTTTCCAAGAGCCGGCGGCATGTGTCAGAGTTGTAAACAAGTGCATTAATGGGAGCTTTTTTTAGTAACTAATAGTTACTTTTCACAGTAACGCATTACTTTTTGGTGTAAGTAACTGCGTTAGTAACTGAGTTACTTTTGAAATCAAGTAACTAGTAACGGTAACTAGTTACTGGTTTATTTTTAGTAACTAGCACAACACTGTTTATAACTAATAAATAGCAATAGCAAATAGCAATAAATAAAACGGACAATTAAAAAGTCTAGAAAATTAATAAGTTAAAAGATGCTTTCTCATGTGGAATCTGTTTAGATAGAGGACCACAGGTGCTATGTAAATGGTTATAAATCATTTTATTTGTTAACACCTAATGGGACAACAACAGCTAAATATTATAAAATGTTTTTACAAAAGCTATTTATCAATAAATTTATTCCATCACTGATTACCTCATTAATGGCTGCAATTAACCTTAAAATGGTCAATAAAATGGTGTTGATTATTTAATAATACATAAATAATATAGTTGATTACTCTAAATTGCCCTTAGGTGTGTATGTGAGCGTGCCTGGTTATATATCTATATGTGCCCTGCGATAGACTGGCAACCTGTCCAGGGTGTCCCCTGCCTTCGCCCTAAGTCAGCTGGGATAGGCTCCAGCACCCCCCGCGACCCTACAGAGGATTAAGCAGTATAGAAAATGGATGGATGGATAAATAATATAGACCTAATCTGAATAAAATATGATGTAAATCTAAAGTAAAAATAGAATCAGTGATGAATTATTTCAATGTAACATCAGAAAACGTAACTTTATTTTTATAATTTTTTCACATTGATGTTCCAAATTTGTTAAGCATGTCAAATGTATACATAAAGGTAAGTCCTCTTTATAGCCTTTTCCTCAAGCTCAAACTATGCCAGAGTCTTCCCTTTTAAATGGAGTTTGCACGTCTCTTGGACATAACAGATAACAATATTGGTTCAGATGTGCTCTTTTGTAAAGGGGTGTCTCCAAAGCAAAATAAACCCCTAAAAGATGAACAACTAAAAAAGCATGACAACTGATCCTCACCTTTTTTTAGTGCATTATAATATTTCTAATTTTCCTCTCTCTTAGATTACAGACCCCTGTATAGAATGAGAAAGCATAATAATAATAATGTCAATAATGACAAAAAAGATAAGAAAAACAAGGATGTTTTACTTGTTCTGTTTCCCAAGTTACAGCGTTATGGATTTATACCAGGCATGTGTCAGGACTTATGTACAAATAGTCTGCTTGTAGCAACACTGTGTCTGTTAAGTTTTTCTACACCTTTCTTCTTCAAATTTCTGTTCAACATAAAAGGTCTCCAGCTTCACTGTAAGTCCTTGTTTTGTGTATGTTTCCTGGCAGCTTCATTTTTTCACATCATTTTCATAGAAGTTGCAAATTTGACCAGGATTAATTCACAAACCTTTTGTTGATGTCATGTTTATAGGCCTATTAAAACCAGATTTTCAGTGAACTCTGAGAAACCTTTCACTTTCAGCAGCAGATGAAAGTGACAACAGTCTCTAGGCCTGCACAAAAAAAACATTCTGCACAGTGGCACTCAATCATTTAACTGTAGGATCATAAAAAAATATTACTGAGTAGTGTGGGTCTTAAATCTAACTTACAAAATGTTTATCTTAATAAATATATATATTAGCATCTCTTTTAATATTCGAATCATGAAGTTGAACTTTGCTCTGCACAACATAAAAAAACCTGTCCTTCCTTCTGTCTTTCCTTTTATCATTCTGTTTATTGCTTCAGTTTCTCAACTGAATTTTTTTCCCTCATAAATGACTTTTAATTTCGTTGCAAGTACACTGATGGTGACAGTGATATTCATGAACCAAATAGTGCCGCCTCTGCACACATTTGTTCTATTGCATGCTCCTAATATACATGTAAGTACAAAAGTAACACTGTGCTGTGATTTGGTGCTTGTCTGACTGGTTTGACTAGTTTAGACTCTTTGGCATATCTTATGTAAGTAAAGCATAGTAGAAGCTGTTTACACTCTGCAATTTGTTATTTTTAGGGTGGAAGCTCATCTCAGTGCAAATAGGTAACATCTGCTGAGACCACAGCTTTGCTCCTCACAAGTGCCACTGTGTCATAGAAGTAATGGAATACTATTTGAGAATAGAAACCGATACTTCCATGAATATACTCTTCTAAAAAGGGGAAATGCATGTATATTTTATGTTTCAATGGAATGTTACTGCAAAATTCAAAGTTTAATGAAATTTGATTACAGGCACTGTAAATACTATGGTACAAAACAGAGAATAAGTAAATATACTTTAATTGTTTCCACTACTGGAACATGTTTTGTCAGATTAACCCAAACCCTGTTAACCTGCAGTCTTGGCTGTACACTGCTGTAAAACCATCAGCTGTTGAAGAAGACACAAAACAATACTGCACATTAAAAAAGTTATTTACCTAACCATGTCAAATGGAATCACAATTAATTTCTATTCTGATGACTAGATTATATATTCTCACTGTGGCTTTGTTTTTATTCAGAAAGAAGCTGCAGATGTTGTAAACCAAAGAAATTCAATTGATCATCCTTTAGAAGTATATAGTAATGGACAGGGCACTCATGCAGATATGCAATGTAAAGACTAACCTTACCCTAACTATCTACTTTATCTGCAACATCACTGCTGCACCCCGTGACTAAATTAATGATGACAACCAAAGTGTAAGAAACTTGTACACATGACAATTTATTAATAGAATTTTCCGAACTGCAATTTGTAGCTAATGTCAGGCTGAGCACCCTTCAGTAGGGTCAGAGGACACATACCTGCCTCACATCCAGACATTCTTCACAAACTTCTTTGTGCTGAAAGACAGTGAAGAAGGTGCTTTCCACAACCTATACCCTTTGCAACAACTGTTCAAAGGTGAATTTTGTCTTTCATTTCTTAATGGGCAGAGGGAGTGGATAGGACCCTTTTTTTCTGTTAGAATTATTGTCTCATATATTTATTTTATGTATTTGGCACACTGTATCTTTCCTGTTAATTTATGTTGTGTGTGTGTTTTTGTCTTTTGGGTTTTGATAACTTCTTATCGTACAATATTTAGATATTTTATATTATGTACATTTTATTTTAAACATTGAATTCACACTTTCACATAATAATAATACAAACAACAACACTACATTAAATATTATTTTATTTTGAAAGTACAACTCTAAAGTATTGCTATTATACAGTTATAGGCCTATAAATCTCATCAAAGCACATATTTTCAAAAAGAAGACAGTTGATGTAATGTAAAGTATGGCCATTATGTGCCTGCATAATTCAAAACAATTTGCAATAGACATCAGTTTCAATCAAAGCTGGTAAAGATAAAGTGTACATTCTCTATAGGAGTGACACTGGGATACATTAAAGGTCAAGCATCAAAAACTGTTTGAAAAGCAGATGATTACAGCTGTGATGTTGGTTTGTTGGCAGTATATGACTTAATATCAAAACATAAAAACCTATCATTTTTTTAAAAAAAAGGCTAAGCAAAACACTTTTTCGTCATGGTGGCAACAGATTCTGCATGTTTGAAAAAAAACCCACAAAGGACAAAATAACTTAAATACTTTAAAATCTGTATAATGTATTGTTAATAAGGGTATAACAGACTGTATCACTAGTGCATACTTAAATGTTTCAACCAATACACTGACGATTTTCATTCAGATTACTGGAACCAGAATAATCTCCACATGGCTCCATGTAATTACATGATTTGAAAGTAACAGCAGACATTTATTTTTCTTGTAGCTCATAAATTACAAGACAGTTGATTTCCACAGGGATCCAGCCACTCAGAAATGTGAATATTTGCACAAAAATTCAGACTTTCAATACAAGGAGTCTGACTAAAACACATTTTTTAGCACTGTTGTTAATCTAGCAGCAAAGTGTACAGGAGAAGAAACAGCCTCCTAGTGTTTTACATTAACACAGTGGTTCAGTGACTCTTTACACACATAAACACTGTCTGTATCCTCGTCTGTTGGCAGTGGGACCTCCACAAAAGAACCAGCACGTTTAGCACGTTGAGTGTGACTGAAAAAAGGTCACAGAGGCACAGAGTAATGCTCACAGTGGAGAAACAGTAACCGTAGTTTGTGTCACACTGTTGAGATGTCCTCATGGCTCGACACCGGTAGGTCAAAGGTCAGAAGTCGTCTGAAGGTGGCTGAGGAGGAACCGTCTCTCATTTTTCCTCACTAGAGAAGAAAAAAGATTATTTTTCCCCCTTTGTCATTGCCATCAAGAAATGACAACAGTTGGTGTCAAGAGTCAATGAACAAGACTCAAACATTTAGACACAGGATGGATTACTGAATGGACCTACAGGGCCAGGGGCCCAAGAGAATCTGTTTGAAGTGACTGGTATTAGTAATTCTCTCTGGAAAGTCGAACGGTCAAAGCAAAGCATAAGCATCCTGGTATTTGGATCACAATTTTGTGGCCCCTAAACCATTAATATGGGTTAATCTGCCTAAAATATTTTGGATTTATGGGGGTGGGGGTGGGGGATTCCCTTTTTCACATCTAAACCCACACTAAAAACCAGTGGCTTCCTGAAAGCAAAGGAAAAAAGTGTTCTAATATTTAAATCTCTATGACAGCATTGGAAAACACCCAACAATAGAGTAAAGAATATATATATGAAGTCATTTATAAAACAAACAAACAAAAAATGCTATTACTACCTCAAAACCATAATAATTATAAAGTGAAGTAGAAAATATCTCTGTCTAAGAATTTTCTAGTTTGAGGGCTGAGGATTAAGAACAGCTGGGAACATTCAGATCATCTTTCCGAACAGTTAAAGCTAAGAGTCAAGAGGACAAATGACCGACAGATGCCTAGATTTCTCTTCAACTCTCTCTATAGTTTTTGAATCCTTCTGTCTTCTGTCAGAGGCTTTGAGAGTAGATTAACTTCAACGTCTGCAGGCTTCTCACAGAGCCTGAGCAGAACTGCGTAATGTGGACCAAAGAACAGCTTCACATAAGCCTGAATAAGGATTTGATGGTTATGTAAGAGGCATGCTGTAGAAAAGGGGATTCAAGGGGGTTTCTCAGGCTGACACACATGCAAGGAGTGTGTTGTTGTGTGGGTGTTGGTGTGTGCATGGGGCTCAGCTGAATCATGCAGTATGGACATCACAGGATGCCAGTGGGGCCTCGAGGACTACCACCAAAAGAGAGAGCTCCTTTGACAGGAAGGATGTAAGCATGATGTAAGCAGTAAGATCTGTTGGAAGGATTCACCTCTGTGTGATTTTGTGTTTTTGCTGAGGCAAGACTGAGTCATCATAAGGACTCCTGTGTCTTTTGTTGGTGGAGCTGACATCACATGCAGTCACATGATCTTGTCCAAAAAATAAGGATTAATAATAACATCAATAGAATAGTCTATGGATGTCATTTGCTGCTTACAGTTCATGGATGCTGGGACACAAACGACTGATCAGTCCAACTGGCTCGCCTGGGGGAGACTGTGTGACACTGAAAATGTAGAAACACCTAGTGACCCCTGCATTCATCATGAAGGATGTTCCCAAATACACAAGTAAAGGAAAATACTGTGCCCACAAAGGTCCATTGAATTTGTTTGTGTTTTGAGAACAAGTCATAAAACAGAAAAACATACAGATGTAATCTTTAAGAAAAATAACTATAACATTTAAAATACTGTTGAAGGGTCCATAATTTTACACAAAAAAATGTCATAATAGTTTAAAGTTTAAATATGAGAGTAACTGTCAGACTGTCTCTCAGTTAATGAGTCATGATGACAGAAAAGTTGAAGTCATCCTGGTGAAGCCTTTATTAATGAATAACAACATTATCACTGGTTTTAGGACACTGAAACATTTAATCCGTCTAATCCCCAATCTTCCATCCTCTATCCCTGGTAAATTAATGTGATACCTGTTGATGTGCAGTCTGATATCTGTTTAGAATTTCTTGACATACAGTAACTAGTTGGGTTTATTTTTTTCTCATAAGTTTAAAGTTTGCAGTGAGTGTTAGAAAAGATGATTGATATGACTCTTATGTCTGTATGCTAAATATCCGAAACCAAGAGCTAAGCATCTATGCTAATTGACTGCAGACTGTCCCTGTAAAGATGAGAAACAGGAAAACAGCTTGACTCTGTCCAAAGGTAAAATAATCAACCTACCAGCACCTCTAATTTTTACAAGGAAGCAAATCTTATTTTCGTACAAAATATAAATGTATAAAGATGATAAGTTGTTGTTTTTCTATACTTTCACTTGGCTGCATTAACTTCTTGTTGTCACTGTGACATTGCAAGAAAACAGATTTATACAGATAAAACAAACATGAAAAAGCATATTTAGCACACAAGTTTATCTTAGGATGTTTTGACAGACAGATTTGTTACCTTTGGACAGACTGTGACTTTTTGTCTTCCCCTTCGTCCAATCTTTATAACATTACTAAGCTAATAAGCAGCTATCTACTGATTTCTAAGTGATATCAACTATCTTGTCTTTCTTTATGCCAAAAGCTCATGAAATGATTTCCCAAAATGTTAGGCTGTTCCTTGGAAACCAGTGTGGAAGTGAAATACAAGCCAAAACAAGACTGATATAAAATAAAATTGTTCATACCAAATAGATGTCCAGCTCAGAATCTGACTGGCTCCTGCTGAGAGACGGCAGAGGATCTTCCAGAGCAATTGTCGAGGTGGAGGCTCGTCTATCTTCACTGCAACATGAACATTCAAATAAATATAATGGAAACATGCACTGTGAATTTGAACAAACAAGCGGAGTCTCACATTAGACACCCTTTTTGAATCAAGGTTGAAATTTAGCCTAAATTTTAAAATAATATTGCTTTTTCAAAATACAGAAAATAAAAATTAAGCCTTCAAATACATATATTTTCAGTTTTTATAAACATGTTGATAAAATGCAGACTTGTCAAGGAAAATTTCAAATCCCCTGCACACTTTTTTCTCCATAAAATAAAAAAAACACCCCAAATTTTCTACTTTACATTTGTCACTGATCATTTATACCACTAATGCATTTATCATTGTTCATTCTTGCAATGTTATTTAAAATCATGTGCACTGATGAATAAATCTGACCTTTTTCTAAAATTCTTAGAAGGTTGATTTTTAATTAAACAGAGCTTAGATCTGAAAACTTCACATGTACCTGTTTTCAGCTTCTTCCTCATCATTTCTGGAGGATTCTAAAGAAACAGCAGAACTTGGCAGAAGATCTGGTTGTTTGGAGGAACTGTAAACTTTTAAAAGCAAGATCCTTATTTAGAAATATGAAGTGATACAAAATCACTCCAAATAAGAATAATATTTGCCTCTACAATTTCAAGCTTACAGTTCCCATCTAGGTTGTCCATGCTCTGGGCTTTCTTGTCCTCCTTTTCTTCCTTCAGTGGGGAGAGAAACTCCTGAGACGCTGACTTTCCTGCATACATGGAACCTCTCTTCCTTTTTGAAGACGCTCCTCTTAAGGCTGAGAGAAGCAAAGACAGAAAGTATTAAAAATAGATTTTGCAGACGACAAAATATAGGACTAACATTAGCATAACAACTTACGATGAATCTTTTTAAACACAGTAGAGCCCATAAATTTCAGAAATCTGTCGGCGTAAAAATTGGGCCTGTGAACCGAAACTGTGTCCTGAAAAATACAGATTACTCTCAGATACACACACATATATAAGCACACAACACACTCACATTTGTTAAGATGTTATGATTGTATTTTGAAATAAATGCAGGATGTAAAGTTACATACCCCATCATGAACGAGAGCTTTCCAGGAATGTTCTACCTTCTTGATAAACCTGTAAATAAGAGTTATAAAAACCTGTCTCTTATCACTTGTTGAATATAATAATCAGAATGTACGTCTACAGACAAGGTATGAGTCATTAGAGTAATGGACTTTAAATTTACATTCATGAAATTAGTTCCAGTCCAAAATGGTAAATGTTAAAGCAGAAATGGTTAATAACAGGCACACAAAAGTGAATAGAATACTAAAAAACACATAAAGGGCATAAAATAGGACATAAAAAAGGACTAAAAAGCTTTTTAAATTCATTATGGGATTTCATTTTAAAACGATATTCCAAGGTATCTATTAAGCCCTCTCATTTTAAAATTAACTCATTTAATTTTAACATGTCCATTCAGAGTCTCTGACAATCTACGAGACATATGAGCAAAATGAGCAGTTAACACCATGCTAGAGCATTTCCAACTTGGAGCTGCAGTGTATCAGAGACAATTTAACAAACTCTGATTCAGACAGTCAGGGTTTCATAGGTACCTAAAGGACCAATCTTGCTGACTTTTGAACTACAGTGAAAGGTTGGATATCAGAGAAGAAGCGATGTTCAGCTACATATGAGGATTTTGGAGGCTTCGGATTTTCAAAAAGATGGAAGAGGTGTGTCCTGTTTTAGGTTGCAAAGTTACAAAAGGAGGACTGGCAAGCTGTCATATGAAAATCTGAGAGCCAAACCAACAGCCTGCATTAGTCTTTTCTAAAAAAAATGTTTTAATGGAAAGAACTTCAAAACATGTAAAGCCGCATTATGAATGTTAATTGGAGACATGAAGGAAATTAAGCTGTCCTCATACGGGGAGTAGGACCTGGGTCGCCTGGGTGAAAACCAGGAATCCTAACCACAAGACCGTGAGACCTGTACATGGTGGACACTGTACTTAATATTGGAACCCTTAATTTTGATTTGGCAAATGATTTGGGATATTCTTATGTCCATTTTTATGAAGTCATGATAGTCAGGAACTGCAATGTAACTGATGCTAAAATGCTACATTTACTGTTGAGCCTGCATGCAAAATAGGATGTTTTTTATTGCTTTTTTCTACCAGTTTTCATCATCATTTCATTTACTGTTTTGACATTGACTTTATATATGTATCAAATAATTGGTTGATTATAATGTACACTGAAAAAGTCATTAGGGGGGAACCACAATCATGGAGTGTGTATATTTGTGTGTGACACCTTTTGCTGACCTGTAAGATTGAAGGATGTCGATGATTCCTAAAAAGATGAGAAGGTTCTCGTCTTTGTGTTTGGCAGGAATTCCACCCAATCTGGAAATAAAAAGATGTGTCCATGAGCCTTACGTTTCTTGATTGAAACAGAGAACTGTACCTCTTTCAGCTGTTCCTCAGGACCACTTCTATGAACTAGTTAAAGCTGTTTGACAACAGTTTTTGTTTATCGAAGAGCAATTAGTGTAAGAGGACAGAGGAAAAAGCAGAGGAGACCTTTAAACTGAAAAGCAAGCGTGAAAACTAAACTTAAAAACAGTTTAGAGTTTGCTCAGGTTATTTGTAATTGTGCAAAGCATACTGTTACATCTGGATTACTGACTCCATGTTATACAATGTAAAACTTTTGCACAATGACTTTTCAAGCTCCAAAAAGGACTCCAATTTAAAAGCAGGCTGTAAATTCTATGTTAAATAATATATTTTTTCATATTATAATGTGGAGAAGCACAGTTGTATGAAGCCAAAAAAGTTGAGCAGAACATAGAAAAAAAAGCTGAATTGCAAAGGGAAAAATAATGTTCTTACGTGTCGTCATCAGCCACTGGTTCAGGGTCCTTAACATTCCCTTGGATAGACTCGCGAGCGGTGGAGTAGAGGACTTTTTGTCCTCTCCTGCTATCACATCGGTTTCCTCTGACCAGCGGCCTCCGGTCCAAAACATGAATACCCAGCAGGAGACTGTAGTCCATGATCTTAAAGCTCTCCAGAACCTGATGATAAATGGGAACTGAACTTTAAAAACCTCCTTGACTCCTACTTTAAAAGGTCTATCAGAAAAGAAATCAGTGAAGTTAAAGTAACATACAGTAGGATGACAGCTGCATTGTCATGTGAGGGCTGAAGGTTTGATAAAAGTCAAAACAGGCTGACAAACATTTTCCATTTCAAAGTCCCTGGAGGATGAGCCTTGATGACCCAAAATGACTCAAAACGACTCAAAATTGAACACCCCCTCAAGAAATGTTTTAATTAAGCGGACTGCTATGAAATTTGAAACACAAATTCACCCTTCTCTCAGGATGAACTGCAATTTCTTCCGTGATTCTCTGATTTTTTTATCTAACACTATTAGCAGGTCAGTGTTTTTAATTTGTCCGAACCATCAAACATAAGATGTGTGTAGGGCCATGGTTAAAAGATAAAAGTGGTGTAATCCAAGGTGTGAAAATGCAATTAAAAATCAATAACCAGAACCTGGTTTCACAGCTGTACAGTCAGGTATTAGTAAAACATAAACAACATGCACAAACAGGAAAAACTGTATTCTCTCTCACCACAGAAACTGTCCCAAAATAAGATGGTGGTCTGAAAACAAACCAGCTACTCTAAAATGCAAACTTCA
>JAPZDZ010000011.1:8026125-8054388 GCA_029783805.1 Acanthurus tennentii
TAAAAAATGACTTTCCCATCAGCCTCGGCTGTACTTTGTGTCCAGTGTAAATTAATACATGTTAGCCAGCTAATCAGTAAACCAAAATAATAATAGTGGTAAACATCAATTAGGCCCACTTCTAACTGCTTACAGCAACAGTACGGTGCTTCATATCTCTACAATGAGCATGTAATTAAAATAATAAAACAAGACTTGGTATGCTAGAATAACACATAAATGTACTTTTTAAAAACTTTTTGACCTACCCACAGTAAACTTTTTATAATCACGCTGTAAGTTGACCTTTCTTTCACCCAAGTTGGTCTGAGTTAAAGGGACTAATCCAAATCAAAACTACAATGAAACATATGTAAGGCTCAATCCCTCTGACCAAACACTGATGTCATGAGGTAACTCTTGTAAACAAATGGGCCCTAATTCAAGAACTGAGGCTGTGCAAAGAGGCTCAACAGGAACATGTTACACCAAGGCAGACTAGTTTGTGCTCCAGAGTCCAGCTGCTCAGCCTGATCATATGAGTCAGGTGCTTCGCTCTGCTGGGTGTTAATCCTCCATCAAGTGGCCACTGTTGTTTCACAGTAATGAAATAACAGACAGACACCATAATGAGGTCATAACAGGAGCTTGAGACTGAGTGGAGGGAGCACTGGCTCATTGAAATGGGCTGTACTGGTTACATAACATTGTCAAAGGGGCAGAGTGGTGCAATGTTCAACTGCTAAATTCAGTTCAGACTGTGTTAAGGAAAAATTTAAATCCACTGTGAAAGTGCTTAGTGCTGAAATGATAAGTGGATAAATCAAGTAAAAAATACATTTATGTGGCTAAATTCAAAAACCATCCAAGCTTTTAGATGAGAGATTAATAGCTGTGGTGGTGAGAATATGCAGGTGAGTCCTTTTGAGTTTAACTATTTTATGACCAGACGTGAAGAACCATTCTCAGGTCAAATGTCATATTCTTAGTAAATAGTGATGCAATAAAAAACATCAATACAATAAATATTTTGAAATTTAGTTTTGTTAACCAATTTCAGGAATGCAGAATTTAATTATGCAAGATTTTGCTTGTATAATGAATGACTTAGGATAAAAAAAAACACTGTCTGCAACTCTACTAGAATTTTCAAGTACTCCTCATACTGCTGGCAGACATAAAATTTTTATATATACACACCCGACAGTCTCGCTGCAGGGTCTTCATCAGAGCATTGTAGGTGTCGGAGTCAAAGTACAGGCCTTCGTGCATCTCCTGGAAGTCCAAGTCTTTAAAGGTGGGCGCATACTTGGCGCGTTCCTTGCGTGAGGCACGGCGTTTGTAAGAAGAACCCTTCAGGTCGTACTTGTAGTGCATCTTCATGGCACGTGGCAGCACGTTGTTCATCACTACGACACGGACAGTGACACCGCTGCACTGGATGCAGTAAAGGCCATAGAACTTTGGCAGCAAAGTCCTTGGATTCTGATTCAGATTCTATATCAAAAAAGACAAAAGCAGATTTCAAAGGATAAAATGTTAAACAGAGACAAAGAGACACCTGTGATGCCAATGTTTTTCTTGATAGTAAGTCAAACCATCAAACATAAGATCTGTGTACGGCCATGAAAAGTGGTGTAATCCAAGGTGTGAAAATGCAATTAAAAATCAATAACCAGAATCCGGTTTCACAGCTGTACAGTCAGGTATTAGTAAAACATAAACAACATGCACAAACAGGAAAAACTGTATGCTCTCTCACCACAGAAACTGTCCCAAAATAAGATGGTGGTCTGAAAACAAACCAGCTACTCTAAAATGCAAACTTCAGGTTAGTCTGGTTAATGCAGGAAATGTAAAAAAAAGTACCTGTTCTGGCACTGATGTGGGCAGATGTGTCTTAGTGACCCAGAGCTGACTTTATAAAAAATATAATTAGAAATGCTCTCAAAAGCTAAGCTAAGCTAAGCACACTGAAAGGAAGGAATGCTATTGAGAGACTCACTTTAACATACAGAAAAGTGTGTAAAGAACCTTAAAAATAACTTTTCTTTATTTGTCACAAAAAAGACAAATAAAGAATCTTGAATAATGATTTTGGTACACACTTATATACTTTTTTCTTTAAATATCACCAGTTAAAATTGAAAAAGAGTTTCAGAAAGGAACTCACCATGTAGTAACCAGGAAGCAGCTTCTGCAAGAACTCGGCCTCCTTATGCTGCACCGTCTTGATGATGAACTCATCGTCACTGGTGAGGTAAAACCAGGAACTGCTGGCGCCGGGGTTAGACAGCTCAAGCAGAGGCTCATTACAGATGGAGTACTGAAATTTAGAGTGATGCAACAGTCTTAGCAAGAGCAAGAGCTGCAATCAAATCAACTGAAACATCCTCCATATCGTGTTGGATCACTATGGTGACTTCACACTAACCAGGTAGTCGTCAGGTTTGATGCCAAACAGCTCTCTGAAGTAGCGAAAGGCCAGCGGTGCGTACGTTTTCAGACGGAAATCTGGGAAGTGATGTGCGGGAGTCAGGTTGCTTCCCTCACTGAAGAAATGATTTAAGTTGGAAAAAGTAAATGATCACTTGCCAAAATCTAAAAAGTAGCTGACAAAACATGCTAGAAGCCTCTGTCATAGAAGATATTTTGACATATCACAGTAGGAGGAGCACAGGTGTAGGTACATCTAGTAATGGCTAGAAAACATTTAGCTTCTTCAATTTCAGGTTCCTGATATTGTTCATGCCAGTCATTTGTCACAATGTCACAATAGTTCAAAACAAACAATATTACAATATAAAAACAAAAAATATAATACAAAAAGTTCAAACAATATTATACTATGACACGTTATATCAAAACAATTTTGTTATTATGTTAAAATTAGTCGTCACCTGGGCAGGAAAACACTCTCCACAACAGAGAAATCCTGCATGAGAACATCTCTGTCTGGTTTAGAGCTGAGGTTTCCAACAGCATAACCGATACCCAGCTGGATGGCTCCTTTCAGAGCAGAAGCTGTTGGCTAACAAACCAGAGCAGGGAATAAGAAAACACAATAGTGTAAAAAACAAACCATCTAATTTCCCAACTGACAACTGCCCAACCTTTGACCAACTTCCAGTGAAACCTATTAATGGTTCTTAACAATGCTGGTTTTGTGGCTCAAGTGATGATAGAGTCAGTCAGTTCATCTAATAGTGGCTAGCTTACTTCTGAATTAACTTTCTCCACCTTGAATGTTCAGTTAGCCTACTGTGTATTTGCATTGTACCTTAACAAGACTACAAGTCTATAGCCATACTAGCATCTCTCTAATTCTAAGCACACACAGTATTGCTTTGAAATGCTAACATTAGCATGCTAACATGTTAAAAGTACCAGTTTGTTATGACAATCCTCTGGGGACCATGGCTTGACAAGTGACAGAAATCTACGCAGTAATACTTAAGATACCTCAGTTTGGACCAAAGCGTTGGAACGACTGACAGACCACCATGAACTTTGCAACTAAAGTGTGGCTACGAACGTGTGTAGTAGCCTTATGGATCAGTTCATTGATTCATTTATTAATTGAACAGATATCTGTTAAAATCAGCCTTTTGAACTAACTGTTTTGAATATACAATAAGCCTAGGAGGAGCTCCTCATAATCACAATAAAAATTTACCAGGAAGGAATTTAATGAAAACATAAGGTACCTTGCATAGCTGTAATGCAAAGAACATAAATGGGCAAAGTCAACGAAAACATTAAATTAAACATTTTTAACAGGATTTTCTTTGAAAAAATGGAATAGCAATAAAACCACACAATAAGTTAATATCTGATAAGCGACTTATCATTTCTTTTGTCACCTCCCTGTTCCCTTTCTCACTAAACAGCTCTGTTATGCAACACAGCTGACCAACAAAAAACATTTGGCTGCAGTTATGGTGTTACTTTTTGTTGTAACAAACTGAAATTCAATAAAATTATTTTCAAATGTGGTTAAGTTTATTGATGCCTTAGATTTTGACCAGAGTTGTAATTTATCTCAACATTTTGAATTTAAATTGTTTGTTGATTTGTATTTTGTATGAAGTGCACTAAAAAATATTACTCATAAGAACAGGCCTTAAATAGACTAGATCTCTCTGGTTTTAGAGGGGTAGATGAGGCTAATCTAGAACAACTGAAAAATTTCTTGTTCATAGTATGTTTGAGGAACTTTACCTCGATATTTTCAGTTTTAATTTTAGCATTCATATGGCAATAGTATTCATATGGCCAGGCAGAGGGTGTTTGAGATCTTTTCTACCTTGAAAATAATTTGATAATTAATCACAGTGTTTACTTACCTTTTTATGATCCTTTGACACTTTAGAGGTTTTGGTTCCTCCTCCTTCTGTGCTGTCAACACTGGCAGTTGACATGTTGTGAACAGGGAGAACTTGATCAGAGGGAAACTTGGATGTCCTTCCTCCACCTGTGAGACTGTCTGAGTTCCTTTTTCCCCTCAACGATGAATGGCCTGATGCAGTAATTTGCCACAAATCTAACTGAACTGCATCATCCAGGTGTGATGCTCCTGTAGTTGAGATAGAGAGAAGAGAAGTTAAACAGTATGTAGCACAATTTGCATGAATTAGCATTCCAGGGCTGACAACAATCTTTTCCATAGTTTGTCTAGTTCAAATTATCCTTACTCAGTGAGTTTCTTTTGTATAACTTATTGTGCCTTCTAAGGTGCAGACCTGTCCGTCTAGGGCGCTGATAAGTTCTGAGGGCTAACCAGTGTTTGTCAGACTCCTTAGCTCCAAACTTCCTCACAGTAACCCTTAATCCTAATTAAGAAGGATTAGAAAACAACTACTTACTAAATTCCCCTATTTTATAACACCAGGCAAAGGAGACTCAGTACTTTCTTGTTTAGGCTACATAAATGACTCTCAACTTGATGACCCAAGTGGAGACAGAAAGAACTTATAAACTGACGCCTACAATACTTATTCAAGAGTAGCTGTGGGGGAGTGCTGCTTCATAATTATTGCTGGAACTTAAAACCAAACCAAACCAAAACATGCTTTGCAGTGGGATTGATTCATTTTTTGTCAGTATAAACAACTACTGGAAAGGATCTTCATACTGGGGTTCCTCTATATTTTTGAATTCAAATAGGAAAATGGAAACAGCTCCTGAAAGGTTAAATACAGAAAAGCATATTGAAATACGAAAGGAATAGTTGTATATTCAGTATACAACTAGTTTTAAAGTATATTATATAACATAAAAGTGCACAAGTGCATGTAGTAATGAGAACACTATGATTACTTTCTGCCAGTTATGGATAACAAGACAAGACTGCTACCATGACTGGTTGCATTTAGCACAATTTTTCTGCTACAAAAGTTTTGCATTCACTATCTAACTAATAATAAAACTGCTCCACCACTTTTGTTCTTTTAAACAGGCAGATTCCTCTTAAATCAAAATGATTTTCTCTCATTTCAAGGTGTTAAATAATTGTAAGTATAACATTGTCTTTGACCTCATGTAAATTTTTTTCAGTTTCATAATCTACAAGCCTTTAATTTAAGAAGCGGTGAGTTATTTGGTTTTTGAAAAAAAATCCAATGCCTATCTTTTGAAGTGCGAATATTGATTTGTATTTGTTCCATATGTGATTTCCATATTTTAAAACAGGATTATTTGCAAATAAAAATAATTGGCCTAACACTGAATACTGGGGAACCTCAAAAGTTATCTTCAAAATTTTCAAAACACACTATTTATCTAAGCATACTGATATGTTTTTTTATGTAGCTACTCAAACAGGAGTGTGCTGCTCCTCTTGAATCATTTGTTTTAGGATATGCTCATGTTCCGATGATACAAACATTAGCTGGTGAGACACAACGTTATATTCATTTAAAACCTATTTTTTTGTCCTTTGCAAACTTCCACACACATCCTTACAGACAAACCCCTGTTTATTTTAAGAACTGCCTCAGGATGTGGTATTGTGGTCTAACATGGGGAGACTAAAAAACTGTTTCATAAGCTTTAAGATGAGAGAACTTGTTTCACAAGTCCTGCAGGTTGTTGTTGCATGTTTTAATTGGAGGCTGAAGAGATCAAGAAACCTGCTAATGCTCATGCCTTTTCATAAACAGACTTTGTGATTAGTGGTTTGAGCGATGAATGGGGTCACATTGAGTCTTTAACAGGCCATTTCTGGTTTCCTCTGCAGCAATTTACAAAGTGAACAGAGTGATGTAACAGCACAATGTGGGAACAGCATGTTGGATTAAACATTTGTACATGCATTAGTTTGCTTTCTGCATAGTATTAAGGATTAGATACATTGTCAAAACAATGACAAAAATAAATTTCTAGTCCGCCTAATTAGTGATGGATAAAACCAACAATAAAACTGATTGAAAATTAGAACAATAAACAAAATACAAAACACCCCTGTTTGATACAGAGAGTGTTGTGTAGTTTGGTAGACTAGAACTAATAGATAAGGGGTTAAATTCTCATCAGGGACAACTGCAACAAATACAGAACCATAAAGTATTATGTCAGTATTTTTATCCAATCACTGACAAGTATTTATATATTTAGGCATTTCTAAAGACATGTGGATGTGATATGGGCTCATATGCAGGATGAAGACAAACTGAAAAAGTGAAAAGTCAGAGTGAAACTTTCATCCAGTAATAGAGCTAAAGCTTAATGTCAGGGGATCACAGAGGTTTTTACACCTCTCCCGAGAAGGACATGACTGTGTGTACTAAATTTAATACCAATTCATTGGATGAATGAAGATATTTTACCTTAGAATTGTCAATCTTAGGGTAAATTCAGGGATTATCAAAGTCATTATGATACATCCTCGGAGTAACAGCGTCATGGGTTGAAAAATTAGGCTAACATTCAAGAGCTAGCCAACTGCAGTCTCTCAAATGAAGCTGGCCCCAAATGCAAGTTAATTCTCATGGAACCCTTTGTTAAAGTACCGAACTTTGAAGCAGAAATAAACCTGTTAAGAAAAGTAATTTGACCTGCTAGTGGTGTTGGATGAAAGGTCAACAGATTACTAAAATAATTAGCATTCATTCTCTAAAGTTTGCGCAAAATGTCATTTATCAGTTGTTGAGATGTTTTTACAAGGCTAAATACATATATCGCATTGAGACACTCCAGAAGAAGTCAGGGGGTCACGACTGTCAGTAAGATTTATCATCTGAGGACAATGTTTGTACAGAATGTTGTCACAATCTTTGGTAATTGCATGGTTCCAAGTGGAGGACCAACCAGCTGACTTCACACGCCCTATAGCCATGTCACCAACATGGCTACAAAGGTACAGAGGGACTGATAACATTAAATAATAACTAGCTCATAAAAAAATAGTTATAATAAAATTATAAGTACTTGTACAGTGAAAGATATATCATAGTATATCCTTACTCAGTAGTGACCACTGTCTTTAATTTTAATAAAATTAAAAATTATTTAAAAGCACCACATACAGCTTCCAAACTGACCATAAAGCTCAACAATTTCAAAAACAACATAAAACAAAAATGCCTCACAAAAATAAACTTTGTAACCACCATAAAGGTAGAATTTATCACAAGTCTGTCATGTATCTAAAACTACATAACAAACACATCTAAAACTAATACCCTATGTTTTAAAAATGTTTATAGACTATACAGCATGTTATGAAACTTGTCAGGCTTTGGTGAATATTCAAGCCTGCACACGCTCTCACAGCATGCACACTGCAGCTCTTTTGCATGCATGTAAACGACGACAACCCCATCCAACTTATTGCTGACATTTTACTGTCTGTTTCTGACTGAAGGGAAGTGGAGCTGATTTCCTCTTGTGATATCGACACCAGTTCATCTTCCCCCTGAGCGACACACAAACAGCCTGCGCAGGCTGTTTGACAAGTTTATGATTCACAATAATTATTCACATCAGGAGGTAAACAACTACAAACCTACAGCTGTGAGAAATTCAAGCAGTAACAGAAATGAAAAAAAAAAAAGTTTAATAAGTGGCTCCATTCTAATTTTGACAGGTTAATATGCAGGGAATAAAACGCTCTTTGCCCTCTTACCTTCACAGGCATAGTTGGATGAAGATGGTGCTGATTGCAGCTCAGCTTTGTGATGCAGCGATGATACACCAATGTTGTGAGACCTACACTCTGTGACCGACTGACTGACTGTGATGAGATGAGGAGCAAAGTGCTGCAGCGTCATAAAGCATCCTCACCACTTCCTCTCTCTCTCTCTCTCTCTCTCTCTCTCTCTATCTCTCTCTCTCTCTATCTCTGTCTGTGTCTCTCTGTCCACCCACCTGTTGTATTATTCCATAACGCCTGTGAGTCAGACTGAGTTGTTGTTAATAGTGCATGTTACAGTCTGTGGGAGAAAAATGTTTGTAAGACCAGAAGTTTCACAACATTTCTTATTCCTTCTTATTGGCTGGCATCTAAGTTTGTTATACAGTCGAATCGTGATGCTTCCATTAAGTACTTTTGTTGTCTATTTTCACCTTTTTAAACATTTGTATGAGATGATGATGAATATATTTTAAATTGTACACGTTTCATAATGGAAATATTGTTAGTGATTATAATAGTGATAATTAGTTACTACATGACAGGCAGCACATTACAATTTCTAACTCTGTCAGACTGAAAACAATAGAGAGATGAAGGGAAAAATGAATAAAGGGAAATGATGACAAAGAGAGAGGAAATTACATGCAGCATCCTTAGCTTGACTTGAACCTGTGATGTAATGTATTAAGGTACAAAAGTGTTATTTTGCTGTTGTTTGGTAATACAGAAGTGTGTGCTGCTGTACTATCAGACTACAGAGCAGCTTCTTTTCTCAGACTGTGAGATTTCATCCTCAATTCATCCTCAGCCCTCCACTGAAAAACTGTTGAAAATTTTGATGTTTGGCCTGCTGACAGGCATTTGTCAAATACTGTCTATATAAAAAAGCCAGTCTCCTCACTGAGGGTAATGCTCGTTCTTTTGGGCCTATTTGGAAACCCAAATGAAATATCTCTTCAGAAAACTACAAGGCCAAAGTGCATGTAAGAGTAAGTGGAATTGGATAATTGAAGGTATCATATTGCACAAAAGACAAAAGACAAGTTGTGCTTGGACACTTTTAAATATCTGGTGGATCATAACAGGTTACAAGATTATCATCTGTATATTTTTAAGTAAAAGATACAATAGACAAGTATACCTTTTAACCACTGAGGTGAACCAGAGACATTGTGATTATATACTGTACTTTCCTGGAATTAACATCCTTATAAATTCAGGATGTGATGCACACAAAACTACCCTTCTGTCAAATTTATAACCAAATAATTTGCAGGCTTACAGTGAAGTTTAGCTGCTTGTTTAGTGGTTGATATAATGATGAGATATTGGTGTTTTCTTTTCTTCCTTTATTTCCCCTGTTTGCTATTTTTCTATCCGCCCACAGCATGTCCCTGCATATTGTATCTCTCTTGGAGATGCGGACTAGAAAAAAGGGAGAGACATTATAGAACCACACTCTAAACAGCTCCAAAGAGACATCTTAGAACAGCGGCAGCACACAAATCAAATCAATATTCTTTTCAGTGTCTTCCCAGGCTTTTATTAGCTCCCTTAATTTTTCTCAAACAGTGACAAAGTGACAATTATCTCAAATAAGCCTGTCACAGTTTTCTAGAAAGCATCTAGGGATTTTAGAACACACTCATGCAGCTTAATGACATTGTGCACAATGAAAAATCTTGTATTTTCACTTAAACTGTTCAAAAGTGTAGGAATAGTCCAGAAAAAATACTGTCTGAAAATGTGCATTGGACTCTGCTACAGTCCCAAAACAGGGCCAACAGCAGCAGGAATGATCCCAGCTGGACCCAGGTGTTTGTTCTGAACTCCAGAGTGAGTCTAGAACAGAGAGCAAGAAAAAACATAATGATTTTGAAGGATTTCTAGAAGCTTACAGGCTCTATGAGCACTTTAAATATACATGTTCGCTGGGCTACAGCCTGGCAAACACAAAATGACTTCTTAGATACAATAACAGTGTCTCCTTCTGAGCCCTAGGGGGTGCTGTTGTAGCTTTCATACACCTGCCTAGCCTCTCATTTCTAAAAGGATTTTTCATCTCCCACACCACACACAGGAACACTAATAGTCTAAAATAACCTGAGCTGCTGTACACTCTTGTGAGAATTCACATTCTTTTCTGTTTCTGACGCTATGCTTCCTTTGTTGTTCTAGTTCCTCATTTTTGCCACTTGCTTTATCTCTTACTGAGAACAACTCGCTACTTCTCAACCTGTTTATTACCAATTTCTTTCTTCCTCTTTTTATTCCTCTCCAGCCATTTTTTTCATTTTTTTTACTTTAAGTGGGTCAGAGTTCGAGTTGTTGGAGGTTTGTTTGGGAACACCAGAGGGGCCAGGCTGCCTGCGAGTCGCCTGTCAAGACTGTGACTTGAGGCCATCAGTTATCAGCTCAGTCCTCCAACATTCAACACACAACCTTTGTCATATTTGGCTGCAGTACAGCTGTGAGGGTGAAGGGTTTGGGTTTGATGCCACATGATTTCCTGTTTCTCTCTGCATACACTTGGCTGTGTTTAGGACTATGACAAAGTTTCTCAATGAAGATCCCCCAGAGTCCACAGAATGTCAGTACTTGTCACAAGTACGAACATTCCTCTGAATCTTTTAGACTTCACGCAAATATATAAGTTAAATTAATGTATATACAGTCATTAACTGCTCAATCAAAAATGTTTTTAAAAGAATATATTAATGTTTTTTTAAAAATCCCAATCAAGGTCATTTTTTTAAGTCAAAAATTTATGATGAGTATGTATTTTACTATTTGTGATGCATTTTTGTAAAGCATTAAAATACATCTATATAAACATTTTTTAAAAAGTCTTTTACTGATGTAGCTTTAACTCTTATATCATCAAGCCAGATTTATGATGAACAGATTAAAAAATCTTTTCACTTTCTTCTTCTCAAAAAACAAACAAACAAAAAGAAAAATAAAACAAAAACAAAAACAGTGTACTATGCTAGCAGCTAATTTAGCCTTGGGCCACTAGCCTCAAGACGCTTGTGGCAGCTTTGAGAGCTCATATTAGCCAACTTATTTCTAATGTCAATTTTTTGTGTTTTCAAGCTTTTAGTCTTCATCAACAACCAAAACTGACTCAAGTGACATCACTCAAGGTGGTTTGTCAGACTTTACACAGCTCCCTTTGGTGCCACGGAAAGCTTTACACAGCTTTGTTTACATACCGTAGTATCCCCCAACACAAACTAAGTGTGTAAAATCTTTTCCTCTGAAAAATTAGTTAATTATTAAATAGATTCAATCTAGGTAGAAGGAGATGATTTATACAGCTCTTGTCATGTTAAAATGTAGTTCAGCTGTTTTAAGTTTTTAATGGGTTAGAAAATGAACCGAAGCCTTTGAGCCTTTATACAGTCATCCAGAAATGCAGATTCAAACTTGCACAACCCCTTTCCTATTTATCCCCAGACTTGTATGTTTCCCCAAAATGAAGAAGGAATTCAGTGATGATGATGATGTCATCAGTGCTGTGGATCACTCTGGTGGATTAAGATGCCAGCTCGCCAGGACTTATGCTAGATTTTCTCAATTTAATTGCCTCTTTCTTGCAATATG
Source organism: Acanthurus tennentii (assembly GCA_029783805.1). Classification (NCBI taxonomy): domain Eukaryota; kingdom Metazoa; phylum Chordata; class Actinopteri; order Acanthuriformes; family Acanthuridae; genus Acanthurus; species Acanthurus tennentii. The sequence goes on from JAPZDZ010000011.1 coordinate 8,037,845, forward strand.
AATTATCAATCGTTCCACATAAATGTGCCATGTAATGATGTAATTTGGTTTCAAGACACATTGACTCAACGCTTTGAGAACTATGTATATTGTACTGTAATTTCATGAAGATTCATTGAAAAAAAGGAAAACTGATAAGAAAACAGGATGATTCTATCTCTCTATTGTTATGTCTATCCCTCTTGTTTTCTCTAAACTCTAATTTTTAAAAACAAATTTGACATGACTTGACAAAAAAATTCTGCAGTAAACAACATGATCTAAGAGCCCCACAGTATGCCTGAAGTCTGCCTTATAAGAAAATTTAGATAAACTTTTTCCAAAAAAACCCCAAAATTATTACTGTGTTTATTTATGGTACATATGACCTGACTGCAATCAACAAAGCCTGATTATGAATCATGATGAAACTCTTGGCTGTGTTGTTAGTCTGAAGGTTTCTCTGATTTGAATGTGTCTCTGTGTGTTTGGGTGTGTGTGAGCAAAGTGTCTCCACAAGGCATTTCACCACCTGCTTCAACCACAATATTGTGGAAGTTAAAGTCACAACATAATGACTCAGGAAAAGGAAAGTTTTATTTTTGGTTACAACACATACCGACAATAGTTTTGAACACAACCTGTAATGCCTTTTTGAGCTGTAACTGACATGTAGTTTGTGAGATTTAGAGCAGTTCATTTTGTCAGCTTTATACAGTCATTGTCATTGTAGATTGTGTTGATGCAGCTGTGCTCATCAGACACTGTCAGAGTCAGAATCTGCCCTCAGTGCTGCTGGGAGCCTCTCAGACACCTTAAGCAAACACACAGAGACAAGTCACAAATAAAGAAATGCACTAAATGCACACACATAGAAAATTGTAAGACTATAACATGTGGTCGTCCTAAATATGAAAAATATCTCATGCAAATATAACCACCACACTTACATCAGTCAGTGAGCTGTATGATTTTAAAGGGCTTCTTCTCTTTATTTTTAAAAACAGGTAACTGTGTTCTGCCGACTCTCTCACATTTACTGTGACCTACTGAAACCTTGTGATGTAGAGTTTAGTTTATACACCCCCAGACTTTGAAACAATCCGCCTGAAGATGTGCAACTCAGTTACAACCTTCGTGAGAACATTGAAACACACAACATGTAATGTCTGATGACATTGTAAAGGTTTGAGGGATCATGGGAGTTGTTGTCTACATTGTTAAACAAATGTCCTTAAAATGCCATGAAAGACTGACGTGTGCTGAAATGATCACAGACAAGGTAATGTATAAAGTTTTACACAGGTTATGTTTGGTAATGTTTGCTAACTTTCTTCCTCATTTGCTTACACATCATCTTATTCCCCATGTTGCCATTGACAGATGATCAAATGAAACTAACTGTTATCTGTACACAAGTACAGATTCCTCTGGAATTTGAGCATTTTTGGAAACATTTGGGATTATGTAAGCACACAGCTCAACAACATATATAATGTAGGTCCAGTAGGTTTTACATTTTGTACCTTTAAAACTCACCTTGTTTAACTTTATAACTTCAAATAACTTTCATTTTACCACCATTATAATCAACATCTAAATTATGAAAAATAAATAACACTTTAAACATTACTGTAACACACAATATTAAAAAATAATAATACTCATATAACTACTAGTAAAAAAAAATAGTTATTTTTAATTTCATGCTATTTTTAGTGGGTCAGTGGTCAGAGAATGTAAAGTACCTGTTGCTCCAGGCAGTCAATGTACTGCAGGTGTCCGTCAATCAGTCTGTCCTGGGCTGAAACCTCTGAGGTCAGACTGGCAAGCCTTTGAGCCCGTTTATCAATGATAACCTAACACACAACAAAGATAACAAACCATGAATACAATGATATCTGTTGAGTTCACAGACAAATGTGTTTCTACAACCCAGAAAGTACAAATACATTACAAGAAATCTGTTTTTCTGTAAATATCCATTGGTCTTTGGCTGTTTTTCTGCTTTAAGTTTGGTCCCTTTCATTGATGAAATATCTTAATACTTTAGCGTACAATAATATTTTAAACAATCAACAGTCTGGGTAACACCCTGTCATGTTTCTCTATATGCCTTTTGTTTTTGTCAGAGTCACAAAGCAAATACCAGTTTGTTTCTCACCTTCATGGAGCTGGCATCCAGCTGAGTTTGACCTGCTGACCTCAGCTCGGTCAGACTCATCACTCTCTGGAGGATCTGGTTTATCCGCTGCTGTGTAGCTTCCTGCTCCACCTCCAGATCCTCCAGACCTGTCTGCAGGTCTCTGACTGCCCTCCACAGCCTGTCCCCGCTGGCTCTCAATATCTGCAGGTCCTTCCTCACCTGAAGAACCCAACATTATATCATATTTTTTATAACAATACTATAATTGGCATTTTCTGTATGTTCATGATTCAGTATTCTCATAGTATGCTATTTTAACTCAGTCTTCGAAGGACCTTTATTAACTTTTTTCTTATTTCTAGTATATTATTACATAGTGATCTCTCTCTCTCTGAAAGAGCTTCGCACTAACTTAAAAGTTCTCATTTACTGAGCCAGTAAACACTGTTCATTTTATATTCTTTATTAATTTAATTTTTGTATCTCTTATTCTTGTTTGTTTGAAATCACTGTCTGCACTTTTCAATTTCAATTTACATTAACTTTGTTAGTAAAAAAATCGGACCAGAGAAGCTTTCCATGAATTATTAGAAAATGAGTCCAATATGAGACATTAAAGAGCCTCAGATTTATCACTGATACATCATTAAAAACTGTATGATGAGCAGCTATGCATTCTTTAAACTAACAAATATCTATTGCACACTCTGATCATACTGAAACGAAGAAAATCAAGAAGATTAAAATTGAATGACATCCATGAAACATGTGAACAATACCTTTAAAAGTCTTTAAACCTTTAAAAGTCTTTCAAAAAAAGACCAAATAAGCAAGTTTACCCTCAACTATATTAACACTTTCAGCAGAACAGCACCAACTCTAACATATGCCTTACCAAAGCTTATAAAACTATTTGAATATTCGATGAAGCTCTAATATGTGAGGACCCAAAATACAGTAAATTGTATGTTACGTTGAAATTGTTCTTTTTACTTTAAACATCTTGATAAAGAGAGAAAATATGAGATTCAGAGAAGAGGAAAACTTTACATTTTTTTAATGGAGAAAAGGAATCAGCTTCTAAGAGCTGGCTTAAGGATCAACATAAAAATAACAAGTAACTTCTATGAAAGTGAATTAATAGTTTGTTGTTTTTTGAACAGATATACCGAGTAGTCCTGATTTCAAGCTTGTCAGAAGTGAGAATTTGCTGCTTTTCTTTGTACTATTTGGTAATAAACTGGATATCTTTACGTTTAGGAGTGTTGATCAGACAATACAACCACTTTAGTGACATCACCATAGATGTTAGGATTTTTGCACTACCTTATGTTACAGCAAACTGTCTTCATAGAGTGATTCTTCCTCACCTGCCTGTGAGTTCTTCCTGCCTGTAAACTCTGCTTACGGAAGTTCTCCAGACTCTTTGTGGCCCTGTCCACCTCTGCTGTTACCTGCTCTCCCTGCTGCTCCAGCTGCTTGGCGTTCTCCTCCAACCCCTGCAGCAGCTGAGCCAGTCCCAGTGAGAGCATCCTGATCTGGGACACGGGGATCTCATCTGCCTCCTGTGACGTGGAGGGATCACCTGGTGGAGGAGCCTGACAGAGTTCAAAGAGCAAAATGGACAGCTGCAGCATTTGTCTCAAGCTCATACTCCAGGATTTCATAATGCTGTGACATTAAGTCCCTCTCTGCAGGTCAGAAGATCGAGCCCAGAGCCACATCTGATCAACATACCAGACCTGTGGCTTCAGATGGTGGCTGCCTAAAAGTGTGGTGATGTGCATCAGAAGTTCCCTGAGAAGGTCTGGAGTTTGAGAACTGTGAAGGATAGAGGGATGATGAGAAGGCGGGGAGCCCGGATGAGGGAGTTCCCACACTGACACAGAACTGTGAAATAGTAAAATTTAAACCAGAGCTCTGAGTGTTTCCTTTAAAATCAGACTGATACTTTGTCCCACATCACATGTTTAAGAGCCATTATCTAACATTCCCTGCATGGAAAGTAAACATGAATATATTTAGAAAAGTTGCTCAACTTGAAGTGAGAGGTGCAGGCTAACAGTTGTCACTGTGACACTTCGCAGAACTTTGGACACTTTTCTCCTCATTCAAATGAGACTGCGCTGGATTTATACATGAAAGTAAGACAAGCGAGACATCTGCTGGCTGTTTTAAGGAGCTGCAATGCACTTCTTTCCTGTTCTAGGGAGTTTATTTAAGTATACAGGATGGCTTTAACTCTTCCACTAAGTCAAGCCCAACACATGTTTCTCTAACTGAATATATATTGATCAAAACATATTAAATGGAGGGATCCCTCTTTTTTCTGATCAGACGAAACCAATTGTATCTTTCAGATCTACGGAGCTATAAGCAGTAGCATCTGTCAGCCCACTGTTTTGGTTTCTGCAATATTGTTATTTCAGTTCACTCTCACTGTCCTCCTTACAAGGTTTTCAAGTGATAAGGGCATTTGTTTGATATAAAAAAGCTCTGAAAAAACAGTTATGCAATTACTAACTGTCAACTGTCAACTGGTGGACTCAAAGACCGGAAATATAATTAGACAGTTCTGTTAACTTTGCCATGTGAACTAGGAAGGGCTAATACCCGGCGAGGTGTCCATTATCACAAATATATGGGTGCTGTGGAGTCCATTAATTCTGGATAATGGACACCACGAAAGCATTATTCTGCTTTTACTTTTATCACAATATAATAAAGGCACTGAAACTTTATTTTTATTCATTTTGCAATCAAATAAATTTCACATCTTATTCATAAGTAGGGTTTGATTGAAACCTGGAAGAATCATTGCTATCCCTTAAGATTCTAATGAAGCAATGTTCACAACTCCAGTAAATAGGACAAACCTGAGATACCTCTTGGTATAAATAAGCTGATGATAGTTAAGTGTCATGTCAGGACTGACTTTATTGCCATAATTGACCTTGATGAAAAGCGCAGTGAGTTTATCAGAACTTGTATGGATCTGAAAACAAGGGGTAATGACCACAAAGCAACTGTTCTAGAAAGCAAAATCTATTAACTCAAAGAGGCTAAAAGGATTTGCAGAGCTTAAGAGTTGATGATGATTCTTTATAATTCACTTGCCCTTCATATTACACAGAGGGTCATTAAGATATATAAAAAAAATGAGAGTCAAAGATTTCAAATCTATACATGTGTGCTGAAATTTCTTGCCAATAAAGCTTTGTAAAACTGACTTGGATTGAGACAAAACATGACTTCCTACAAAACACTCAGCCTCAGGCTGAAAGAGCTGCTTTGTGTTAGTGAAAGCCAACCAACAAACTGTTCTTTGAATTGTTTTGGAGTTGGGGCAGGCCTAATGCACAAATGACACTATGTCAACTCATAAAGCCTGATTTATAAGAGAGTCCCTCTCAGCCCACTCCTTCCTCCTGCCATTCAGGATGCACAGGAAAGCTGCACAGTGACACTGGGCCACTGCATGATGAGGCTGCAGACCACAGCAGAGGAGACATTTGAGTCAATTCTCATGAGGACTAAAAGACCAAAGGATCTGGTGCGAAAGGAAGTCTTTAAAGGTACTGTGCACTAATCTTACATCTTCAAAAAATATCCTTAAAATCTAATCAAGATGACTGCCTTGCAGTCAGCCCACAGACTACATTGCATTGTTAAGTGAATAAAAGGACAGAAATATCTTATTCTCAGAGGCACCTTGTAAAACTCACCCTTAGACCACTGAATGATTAAATAATATAGACAAAAACATACAAAAAAAAAGATTTACCTGAAAGAGGAATGCATGTTTGGACTCAAAAGTAAAGTAATGCACCTCAACTGTCATTTGTGACCCACTTTAAGTGTGAGGTGGTCTGTGTCTGCAGAGATCCTGCCCTCTGCCTGTGTTTCACATATTCTTCTACCTGCTGTGTTTGGGATGTTTTGAGGAACCAGTTGAAAATTTGCAAGGTTTTAACTCCATAAAAGTATGGCAAACAGGTTACGTTGCTGTCTCTTCTCTCTCCTGGTCTGTGCCTTAAGTAGCGTATCCGTGTGTGTGTTTGAACAAGAGCAGGGGCGCACACACATGCACACACACAGAGCAAAAAATCAAACAGCAGAGAGGAGGAAGTGTGTGCTTTGACTAACTCCACACAAAGTTCAGCATTGTGGCACCTTTCTGCGGGTTGTACAGAGATGTAGCTGTTTTACAAGCCATATTAAATTCACATCACTTTGAAATGACAGCTCAAAAAATTGTGTCTCATCTCACTTTGTGAAAGGAGGAAGATCGGTTACATTTATTGTAAAGGTAACTCTTAACCATAAAGGTGTTATTATTGGTGGCATGTGTTGTGGGAATCCAGGAATTTAAACCTGTTCTTCCACCACACTGCCCTAATGCTTCTAATACAACTCCTCAGTCACCAGGTCTCCACTTTTCATAAAGGCCCCACCAAGTCAAGCATGATTTGCCTTTGACTCCCAGGGGTTTGGAGGTCAGAGGCAGGGTGGCTGAACAGCTGGCGGGGTCACATGCCATGATCATGCTCGGTATGTCATGCCTCCGTGGATCAAGCATGTAAAAACTGAAATCCCAGCAAGCAGGATCCAGCGTGTTATTCTAGTGTGATTCCTATTAAGTGAGCTCCAGCAGTCACATGCACCACCAACCACTCAGTATACTGCAGGATATGTTATAATCGGACCATCCCCGTATAGAGAGCTGCTGGGATGATGTATTTTTGTAGGCCAACCTGAAAGTTCTCATCTTACTGGTTCCCTCCACAAAAAGCCAACAGGATTTGTCCATTGTATTTTTGATTATTGCAGAAAACAGGTTCTGTGGCAAACCAACGTTCTGCATAAGATAATCTTAACAAATGAGCCCAGTATAATGGTTTTTAAAACTTAAAATGGAACTGCCTAATGTTAGACTACAAGCAAACCACACCACGGTTACATGACTTCGACATCACCACCACTGACTTTCCTGTGGCTCCCTACTTTGCACACTTTTGAACTCAAATGGCCAACGAGTTGCTTAGTTTGAGCTCAAATAGTTTGTAAGAGTGTGAGTACAAACACAAAGTGGCTATAAAGGAGGACTGGATTGACTCAAACTGACAAAACTGTCATATTGACCTCACTGTCAATATGACAACGTATGCCATCACTGATGCACTGCACTCTCACAGAGCTGCAAGCATGACTGTTGACTCATGTTAAGACTAAATAGTTACTTATATTACAATACAAAGACTAGTATCAGTTGCAAAGTTGACATGTCTCCCTAAGTTTGAGATGTAGAAAGCATCCAAATTTGACTAACAAGGGAAAACAAGAAGCTGAGCTGAGCTGGTAGCAGGCATCAGCCACCAGCTGGCTCTGATTGGCTGAGACACCTCTCAGCCAAGTAAACATAAGATAAGTTCATACTGGTTTGTCATGCTAGCTTTGTTTTGTTTGTTTCATGGCATGCTTGGTCTTAGTATTTTGTTTTGTGGATTATGAATACAGATCAGCAAGTCAGCTCCTCTGGAGTGAAATCCTTACGGAGACATGCGTTGCCATGAGCAAGCCTTCTCACCCGCTGGTGTAGATGCTGCTCAGTGGAACTAAGAGTCCCCTGTTGGGACCAAAAAGCTGTGTTGGGCCTCTCTGACAGGTCACACTGCCTCTCTCCTCAGTGTAGGAGGAGGCACAGATGAATTTGGCTTCATGATGAAACTTTGTGGTATTTTGAGAAATATACTTGTTTGTCAAGGTATAATAACCAGCTCAGCTCAGGGGCAAAGCGTTAGCCCTAAAAAAAAACCCCTGATAATCTCAGTCATACAAGTATGATTCTCCATATTAGGATGAACACTGACTGTTACCCAAAATTGTCTATCAAAAATTCAATGCAATCCAAATTTAGGCTGATTTTTCTAAATTAATGAAAAGATTAGGGACTTTATCTGTGGTCGGGATGTTAATCTGATGTCTCTTCGTCTTGTGAGCCAGCGGAATGGAATGACCTTAGTGCCCTTTGTGTCAGATTGGGAAGAAACACACACACACACAAACGCACGCACAGACACACACACATGCACACACACACACACACACACACACACACACACACACACATGCACACAGAGAAACACACAGAGAAACACACACACGCACTTTAATTGTGGTTCTAAAGTACAAAGTTTTATTGTTTTTTTCTCATCTGCCACCAGGGGCAGAAATTAGAGCATCCTGACAACGTTCAACAACTTTTAATGGCAATTGATGATTTATTAGAGAAACAAGGATCTAAATGTGTGCGGAAGAGCAAATCAAACTGGAGTTTTTCTCACCAATTATAAAAAATGGTTAAGTGACTTAAGCAAAAGCATCACATAGAAAATCAAACAGACAGATTTCTGAGGCAGAGAGGGTTTTCATATTTCCCCAAGTCATTGAGTGTTTAAGCTTGTGTCCCAGAATCCCCTCACACCTGTTGTGAGACTTGCCAGCACAGCAGAACGAGGGGGTGATCATCATTAGTTACTATCAGAGGAGCACAGTGTCATTTTATTTCAGAGCCAGACTTCCTCAGGCCTCTACGGAGTTCCTGATATAGGCGTAGCAGTTAATGAGGGAAATACCCAAAGTTAAACCGAGCATGGGAGCCTGAGTGAGGGGAGTGGGGGAGGGAGGTCCGGAGAGGCTGGAACGTGAGAGAAAAAAGCAGCAGGAGAAAGGAGAGAGATGCCGAGAGGAGGGCAGAGCACAGGGAGTTTTTTTTCCCCTGGAAGACGGAGTGGTGTCTCTGCTGTGGCTGTGAGGGTCTCTGGCATGATGATTTGGGATGGAAAAAAAAATCACATTGCCAGGGATTACTACACTGCTACGGTGTCAACAACTGCTGTTTGTGGAGCTGAAGGAAGACAGGAGGACCTGTTTTTTGGCACAGTCACTTTTTCTTCTGCTACATGTTTCTAAGGAAGGATTTCATCATGCTGCCGGTCTGTGGATCACTCTGAGAGAATGACTCTTCTGAGGCAAGATTACTGGATCTGTGTGTTTGTGTTGTGTCCTGAGTGTCTGCTGTTTCTGATCAGGTGCAGAGCTTAGTCGACTGCTGAACAGGGAGTCTTAGCAATTTGTTCACAGTGGCTAAGTTCTTCACTTGAACAGAGATGATGGGGATGTAAGGCCGAACATCTGTAGCTCCTTATCCACTTAAGGAAATAGATTCAGTTTATCTATAACAATTTGAAAGAGTTTTCCCCTTAAAACTGGCTAAATCAAATGATTCTATGCTTAAACTGTGAAAGTGAGAATCTTGGAGTTTATCTTTACTAGAGGGCATCTGAACCAATTTGTGTTTACATCTCAGTTTTTACTGAAGGATAAGGCTGATGACAATAAGGTTTCATATTGAAAGTTATTAAAAGAGACCAAAACAATGATTATATACTGCTAACACTTTTACATATGTAGCCTGTTGCTCTGCATGAAATATTCTGGAGTTTATTTTGTCCCAATCCCACAAACACTGCCTTGCCGCTGTCAAATGTTTATTAGTCTGTTGCTGAAAATCCTCAACAAATACACTTTCTATTTCCCTTAATAATGTTTCTAAAAATACAGTCCATTGTGTAAGTGCAATGCCAAGATGCTGAGGCCTTTTCTTAAAAAATGAAACCGTCTTCGTAGGGTGTCTTTTAAAGATTTGGCTCAGTGCCGACTGCCAAAGAAAGAACAGGGAAATCATAAATTCTTGAGAATAGACTTGCACACTGTTGGTTTTGGCCTTTTCTTAGGATTTGATGATGATAAGAATAACAAAGGAAAACACCAGCCTTGTCCTTTAAGCTGTCCTCACTGCCATATAAGACCCTCTGTATTCAGTGACAGCCATGATCTGAGGTTGAACCCCCTTGAAGGCTTGATATAAGCCTCCTGGTAGCACCGGAGCTAATCTTAATCTTTGGTTAATTTAAAATAGTGAATGTAGGATAAATCTTGAGTTTGAGAGATAACTATTGTCTGACTGATCTTCCTTCATTAGAGAGTCAAAGAGCCAATGGAAAGAACACTGCTTTTTAATAGAGAACATTAAATATTCAACAAAACACCCCTATGTAGAGGCACTTTTTCGAGGATGTGTTTGGCAAAAAGAAAAAAAAAGTATATCATATCTTTATACTGATATGAAAATGAAAATCGTCAATGTATATCTGATTTCTGTGTTCTCTGCTTTGCTTTTCAATATCACTCTTAAGACATCTTTGTCTTCATTCTAATAGATGCAAATTCAAACAAAACATAAAAATAAAAAAACCCAAGCCTGTGTTTTGACGACATCACAATTTGATTTGATAAATAAGCATTGAAACAATAGCCACTTTGTTGACTACTGGTTTAAATGAACACATCTGGAACACAATGGGTTGGTTTGCAGCACATTTGTGTTCTTACAAGGAAACTTTTGGACTTTGGAATCATAATTTAACAAGATCCACATTTTAGCCATGAAAGGCTCTTCACTGTTGCCACATCCAACATTTAGTTCTGGGAGAAGAGGAGAATATGAACCCACGTGTTTTTATCAGATGTTTATCTGAGGTTTTACAATTTAACTCACTTTGTTGTTCAGAATGATTGACAATTTGAAATGTTGCCTTTAAATTCATTCCTAAGAAGTTACATTAGATTTTCTTTAACAATAAGAGGATTGTATTCAATATGAACATGTGTTGACTTTTCCTTATGACTGATGTTAACAGACAACGTAAACGACAGTCCACCGGAAAATTATAAAGACTGTTTGAGTTAGATGCCTGCAAGTAATTACAATAAAGGAAATGGGTTTTGCATGTAAATCAAATTCTTGTCATGTTTTGTTTAACATGCAGAGTTTAGCACTTCTTTCATCAGCTCTGGATGGAACCACCAGAGGGCCACATGTTGAGTCTATTGACCAGCGTCCTGAGGAAACATCTGGCGTCCCTCTTGTGCCTTCTGAGCTGACATCAGTTCAATCAGCACACTGGCTCAGTTCAGCAGGAACAGGAGTCTAGTCAACACACAACACTGTGTCACAGATCAAACTAATGAGCTGTAATGAAATGTCAAGGAGTCTCACTGAATCTGATACTGTCTTTGCATCAGACATTCATATTAGGTACTAGAGAATCTACAAAAACATTGCTCTACATTTGCTCTTTTTTAATGATAGTTTATGTCATTTTTAATATCTTTGTCATAAAATTTGGATGCTTGACTTTGTTGTGGTCACACAAGAGAACAAATCTTTTTCTAAAAGAGAGACATTTTTTTTATTTTTAAGAAATGCACTTGATAGTTTTACTAGGTGTATTTACTCTCATGAGTGTCCACTGCCCTCTAGTGATTATGTTAAGAAACTACAGCAGTACATAAATACTGACTTCTGCTCTTGTTGCAGTGAGGTTTCCCTGTTTAAAGAATGGTGCCAATTTGTAAATGGTGTTCATACCAGCATCAGGGCAAACATGAGATTACACTGACGGTGAAAATTTTACACAATCAGAAAAAAATATAATATGAATAAACAGAGAAATAAAACAGGATTTATGTATTTTATTAATAACATGCTAAAAAAGAAACTTAAATTGGTTTAAGTGGGGGTTGTGAAACACTGCCAGCTATTAAGATTACATTACAACTGTACCACCATTTCTTCACATGATAATTCACAATTTCATTATTTTATTTCTAATTCTTTTTTTGATCATTTGTCTGATTCTCAGAATTACGCATTCTCCTGCAAAACTATGTAGAGCAGTTGTTTCAAGCTGTTTTGCTGCAACTTACTCCTACAGAAATCACCTCTCCTGAGTCTCATTAACAATAAAAACTAATGACCGGAGCCACTGTGACATCATCCATTGGTTTGTGAAGGACTTTTTTTGAAGAAAAGGGACATTTTTGACAACATGTGGATGTATGAAAAAAAGAGGAAAATCTTACCAATCATAAGACACAAAAGATGATACAAACCTTGCCAGACTGATGCTAAAAGAAAGACTGGCTAAATGGCGGCAGCCAGATTTACATGCTTTCTTCCTCATGCCAGTGGTTGCTCCTCTCCTTCAGCAGTGACAGCATGTGGTTGAATAAAGTCTTCCCAACTTCTTTGTATAGTTTCTGTTCAAAAAATGCATGAAAAACAATTCCCCATAATATTTTCTCTCTCTTCCTATCTTTCTCTCTTTTTCTTCTACTTGTTATTTGTCAATCTACAAGGTATGAATGTACTGTCAGCTAGATGTATTCAGTAAACTCCACATCGAACTGACATGACAGTAGGTGCTAGATATTCTTGTTGATTTACAATCTATCTAATGTAGACAATGTTTTACATCCATGTATAATGTGAACCTAGGCTGCTGTGGTAATTGACTGTATATAGTACAAATATATATAGTCCAGTTTTAAGTATCAGTATTTGAAAAAACAAAAGTATGACGAAAAACAAAGCTATTTTTTCTAAATGAATGAGGATGATTAAATATAAGGGAGCAAAAGCAAAAATACAACTGAAATAAAAACAACTTTTTGGTTGTAATGAATTTGTATGACCACTTACACTTCATCTCTAGAGGGCAGTCGTGTTCCTGAAATGCCAATGGTCTTCTGTACATCACACAAAGAAGAACAAAGATGAAGAACAAGAAAACAATTCACCAACTTGAACAGGGGGGAGAAATACGATAACATACTAAATAAGACCGTTAAGTCACTCACAAGCATGCTCGACCTGAGTACTTTTGAGAGTCAGGTATCTGCTGTGATGGAAACTTTAGTGAAAGAAGCGGTGAGTGAGTTTAGCGCACTTCTGGAGAAATGGTTCGTTAACGCAATGGCCGCTCAGAACCGTTGTTCTCCACCTCCTTCAACGTCGACGAAGGACGAAGAAGAGCAGAGCGAAGTAAAGCTAGCTCCATACGAGAGGAGACAGCACTCAAATAAAGCTATAACGGTAACTGTTGTTTAACGTGACAATTAGCAAGCTAGTTAGCAAATGAGTTGTTGCTGAAAACGGCTTCCTTGCTAGTTAAGCATTGGGAGAAGCGCTCTCTATTTTCTTCGTTTCGATCGTTAACGGTACTAAAAACTACATTTTCAGGAAGCCTTTTAGATTGTTGCCATGGAGAGGACGCCAGCTCATCAGCTAACGCCTCTTTTTGTGGAGTAACTGGGCTTTTTTGGTGTTTGGTGCTTTGGTGTTGTTTAGCAACTATTTTCTCCCTATGGTATATCAACAATTTACAAACAGGTAAAAGTCGATTAAATGCAACGAAAAAAAATCTTTGGTTCAGTGAACTTTATTCAGGTTTTACTCAAGTCAAACCATGTCACTAACTTGTCTGATTTTGGTTTTCAAAGTTCCTTCAGCAAGTTCGCAGGGTGGCATGATTCTTTATATCTGACCAACAATCTTAAATCTAAAAAGAATTTCATAGAAAATGATGAACTAGAGAGAAGCACAGTGGACTTGCATTTGAGAAAATGGAAAACCCTTACTTTAAATGTAATGATTTAAATCTCTATTTTTTCCTTATTTTAACCTACAAGCAACATCTATCAATAAGTTCCTTAATGACAAATTGTTAATTAACATGTACAGCCAACCATTTTTGCTGGTGTTCATTCCTTTGATCAATGACTTTGCAGAATCAGTTTGCATCCCTCATGGAAGTATGGTCCAAAGGTGCAGTAGAGAAAATATCACTAATAATAAAAGTGTCCATGTGTGAAACTGAAGATGGCCCTGCTGCAAAGCCAAGGGCTGGACAAGAGCAAGTCACCAGGCCCAAAAAGAGTAAGTCACTTGGCCACTTGGAAAGGCATTTTGCTTTCACACTCTGACTTTTTGTACTTTAAAGAAGGTTTCATAATCTTGTTTATTTACAGAATTAGCATTCAGGAGCTTATGTCTGGAAGGAAAGAAAATTGAGGGAGGTTTGAACTAACAATAAGAGAGGAGGTAGACCATGTGTACTGCCAAGGTATTCAGCCTTCTGATATGAGTTTTTTTCAGTTTAAAATCCTTTTGAAATACCAACAAAAATTCTCAAAAGTCTCACTACTTCAGATTTGTAAAGGCTACTTAGTATTGGCTTCTGCCAAAATATAAGAATCATTGTAATGAGGATATCAGTCTTAAAAACAGTCTTTTTTATCTGGCTGTTTTCTAAGGATGAAATTTCTGATTTTTTGACTGTGCAGTTGCATGTTTCATTAGTTGGAAGGGATCTAGGGGAGATGCTCAACTGAGCTGTGTATCTGCAAGGAAGCAATGAAACTGAGATTGCTTGTCACACATGTAGATTAATATACAGCATTATATCCTTGCACTAACTCATGGGTTTACACCATGTGACACCATGTGTCTCTGTGTGTGTGTCCATTCCAGTCAAAAATGAATCAACTTAAAGACATTGTATGTGTATGAGTGATGCACTGTAATTTGTTTTTGTTTTGTGTTTCAGAGGAGCAGCATACTAATGAACAAGCAACAGGAGCTGATGCAGGATCAGTCATGGAGTCTGGTAACTACTGCTTCTTTACAAACCAACAGAACAGATGCTTTCTGTGTGCTTGAGAACAAGACTATATTTATTTCATTTGATTATTCTGGGTATACTCTTGAGCCAAATAATCTGTCTTACAGGAGAAAAATGAATAGTGCTGTACACATATAGTTACCTCAAAACATTTACACATTACATTGTAAAAAGACAGGACCTGAGAGTTTGTGTACATCCCATTTTGTTTCGAGTTTCTAATGAAACTTTCTTTACCAGCTGATGCAGTCGCACATGAGATTAAGTCTGGATCTCTATCTGAGCCTGAAGCTGTGTTAACAGAGCCAGTGTCAGAGCTGACCTATGAAGTAAGCAAGGAAGATGTCATCCAGGAGGATGCAGACACTTCTGTTACCACATGCAAGATTAAAAAGAAGACCACAGGGCCGTTCAAATGTCCTTCTTGTGACAAATCTTTTGCGATGAAGTGTTTAATGGACAGACATTACCTAACTCACTCCAAACCTCACTTTTGCTCTGAGTGTGGCAAATGTTTTGCTGGGTTGCAGGGTCTAATTGCACATTCAAGGCGCCACACTGGAGAGAAGCTTTACAAATGCTCAGACTGTGGGACAGAGTTTGCTTACAAGTCTACCTTCAACCGACACATGCGGCAGCACAGCCTGAAGAGACCCGTCACCCACACGTGCACACTGTGTGAGACTCAGTTTACTGGACTGTTGGCGCTTCAGCGTCACAGGTGTTGTGCCTTAAAACAGACGTTTGTCTGCTCACTTTGCCCAGAGACGTTTGAGAGTAGGCAAAGTTTGGCCGATCATGAGAATCTACATTCAGGTGACAGAGATTTTGTCTGTGAAATGTGTGGCGAGTGTTTCTTCTCATCATCGTCCTTGGCCACTCACCGAGTGACTCACACGCAGAAGGAGAACTGCTGTGACGTGCTGGGCCTCGGCTGCAGCGACTTGAGTGTCCTCAGAAATCATTTGTGCAAACACACTGGAGAAAAACTGTTCTCTTGTGAGATTTGTGGTAAAGGTTGCAGTCACCAGAGTGCTCTGAAGCACCACATGCTGACCCACACAGGAGAGAGGCCGTACATCTGTGAGACCTGTGGCAAGCGCTGCGGCCATGCCAGCGCGCTTCAGAACCACATGAGGATCCATACGGGCAAGAAACCTGGGCAGCAGCCGGTCTGCAACATGTGCGGCAAAAAGTTCCGCTGCATGGTCAATCTCAAATATCACATGAGCATCCACACAGGGGAGAAGCCTTACTCCTGTGATCAGTGTGATAAAAAATTCAGCAACCCAAGCAATCTCAAGCTACACACAAGGGTTCACTCAGGGGAAAAGATGTATGGCTGCAACATCTGCGGTAGGAGGTTCACTCAGTCCAGCAGCCTGAAGCTGCACAGACGGATTCACACAGGAGAACGGCCGTACCAATGCATGGTCTGTGGGAAAGGGTTCATACACAGCGGCGAGTTCAAGAAACATCAGATGAGTCACCTGCCAGATGGAGATGGTCCATGTGAAAAAACTGCAGTGAAGTTTTAGAACATTTCACCTCTGAACTGGCAGTAAAGAGATCAGTTTTAGAAATGTGACAAAAATCTTTGAGATGATGGACATTTTTCAGCTCCTTTATTAGATCATTGCGGGCTAGCATGTGTAAAATCTACTAGTTTGACCAAAAATAATCAAAACTCTGCACATTTGGTTATCCGTAATTATTTCTTAGTTGAGTTTCCAGAGAACTTTTTTACCTTTTAAGTAGGCCTGGGCGATAAACCGAAAATTTACCGTTACCGAAATTTACTACGATAACTGACGTCATTTTGCCCATGTCGG
>JAPZDZ010000011.1:8066193-8085686 GCA_029783805.1 Acanthurus tennentii
TGTTTTCCTATATGCAGCACGTTTCTGTTTATGCAGCACGTTTCTGTATTTGAAGCACGTTTCTGTTTATGCAGTGCATTTCTGTATTTGCAGCGTCTTCCTTTTGCATCTGTTTTCTTATATGCAGCACGTTTCTGTATTTACAGCGCCTGTCTGTATATGCAGCGCGTTTGCACTTGATGGCCACCGTAGAAAACCAATAGGCTGCTTGGCTTTTTAGCCAAACTTCATCTTTATTGTAATCAATGCTCTATCTTATAACTTAATACTTTCAAAAAGCAAACATGTTCTCATCAGCCCTTAACCATGCTGTTTAGCTAAGATAATTAGAAAATGTTAACATCAGAAAGCATTATACCGGCTTTACATCTGCAAGTTGTATTATTATGAGCATGTTAGCAAACTGATAGTATTTTGCTAACAGCAAGTATAGTGCAGCCTCATAGAGTCCCTGGCATGGACTGGTTTTATTCTTTTCTGCACTCCTCTCTCCAGTCAGATCTTCCTCTGCTTCATTAGTGTCTGTAGGGTTCTCCATAGCCACAATCGACAAGCTGATCTGTAAAGAACTCCTCAGCCTGGAGAGCAGTCGGACAGGGGAGAAAGCCATCTATCACCTACTCCGTTGTCTGCACCATACTCACTTTCTGACTCACAAAAACACTTGATTTCTCTTCCTTACACTTTCCATTTATTCTACACCATTGCGGGATCTGTCTCAAGGTTATCCTTTAACTGCAGGTGTGTGTGTATATGTGTGTAATGCTCAAAGAACCTGTTATATTGATTTCGGCTGCTGGGCGAACCTGTCAGCAGCCTTGAGTCCTGATGAACAGCACAGGGACATGCAGCTAAAAGGAGATAGATTTCTGAGTTTAAACTGAATACATGTATCTGCTCTGGCCATGTATCTTCAGCCACATATACACAACCCCACATATTTCCATTAACTTTTACATTTCTTAATATCTATTAGACTCTATTAAACTTTTGATGTTTCTGGTCTTTGGAAAGGAATTAATCATTTGAAAGCACATATATGTAACCCATGTGAATAATTCATTACTTAGAGAGCAAATTGATTTATTCTTACACATACATTTTTCTCCACAGCCACACTAGTGCTTATTCTTGAAAACTTGATCATTACAAGATAAATTTGTTGAGACTGTAAATAAAATCACCCACACAGTGAAGGATTGAAAAGCTGGATTAGTAACCAAGCTTTCAACAAAACAACAAAAACAGAACAACACAAAATCTCTTATAAAAAATGCCCAAATATTTTGTTTTCCAGTTTTGTAGACTTGTTCTTAATAACCGTGCATTGTCTGTGCTTTCTGCAGTGACTAACACAGTGCAGATCTTGTAGCTGCTTCACAATAAGCCATGTTTTGCTTGTGGGACACATAAAATGTAAAGCAACTGCAGCAAGAACTGTTTGATTTGCATTTGCTGTCACTCAACACAGTTTTAACACAGTCAGCTGATGATTTGTAATAGTACGTGTAATTTGCTGTTGACAGTGGAAAAATGCCTATATAATGCATCAACCTTAAGCATCTATTAAAGACATAATCCACAAATTGACAAGCACCTACTGATTGTGAAATGAAATGCTGTGAATATTGGTTCCACCACCGCATAAATGAAAACACGAAATGGTTTACAAATTTTCTTTTTTCAAAAGTGACTTTCCCATCATGCAATACTCTAAAACACTGTCAATGTATTTTATAAAATACGGTTAATGTGTTCATTCATATTTAATGGAAATCTTATAAAACTCCTCAAAAAAGAAGATTTAAAAAAGTTTTTACCTTAAATTCCAAATTAAGCTTTCAAACTTTTTTGGAAAAGGCCTTTTGCCTTGTCTATCCAGCCCCCGACCAAACCGCTCTGGTTCCTGTTACTATAAAGAAGGGGTTTTTTGTCTGTTTAGCTTTGTTACATTGACTCTCTTGTTTTGGACCTTGGATTCTGGGGACTTGCCATTGTCATTTGTTACTGTTTTATGACACATTATAAACTTAAACAATTCATTTAAAGTCAAAATCAACAGAATAATCAATGATGCAAAAAATCCTTTATTTTAGTTTTGTATTGCAAGCAGTTTTATAACTCAGTAGACAAAGAAAACAAATGTTTAAAATGCATTTAACTTCCCTGCACATACATTTTCTGCACCCTGCAAATGAATTGGGTAAAAACTTGTGGTAAAGCTTAAGATTTGTTTGCCTGTTTGACAATCTGCTGGACCACAGTACTTCCTCAGATCCAGATCTTGGCAACTGAGTAAAATCTTATCAGCACTGCCTGCAAAAATAAAGATAAAGCAATGAATTTTCTTTGATGACTTTGCTGCTGAGGTATAATAATTTTTCTGAAGCTTCTTTCAAGATAACATAATGTTTATCCCTGTTGGCGTAATTTTCGGAGGATTGTTTTGTTATTTTACCCAGAGGCCAGCGTGTGGTGAGCAGATCCATGAGGATGTTTGCTCTCTCGGTTGTGTTGCTAACTGTCAGGATGGCTTGTGCTAATCCATACATCACAGTGGGACACGAATACGGATGCTGGCATCAGGAGAGGCAAAGACAGTCTCCCACTGGCTCTGAAATGAGAGATGCAAAGTGATGTTGTCTCAAAATTAAAAGACAAATTGTTGGAACCTTAGCAGGAGTTAGATAAGCCTGTTAAACAGAACAATGGCGGCACTGGGCGCCGGTTAAGATGAGCTGTGCGGTGAACAGCTGAGGGGGCAGACATGATGTCTATCAAGGAGTCATAGCTGAAAAGTTTTCTTAGATCTGCCAAAAGCATTTCGTTTTCCATCTTTCATCTTTTGTATGTGTGTCTGTGCTCATTTTCTTTTTTTGGTCCCTGCATGTGTGTGAGGAGGCTGTGACAGTAGTTACAGAGAAAAAAGCAGGCCCGCAGTTAATTTTTGGTCATTAATTTTAATTACCGAGCAGACAGGCACAGTTCTGATAGCAGATGGAGGAGTCTGGTGGCCTGACGCTACGCGATTCACTCCAGTGGCTCATGTGACTCCTCCACTTCCTCGCTCAACACCTCCTTCCTCCCTCTCCCGTCAACCTGCGGGGTCACGAGGTCTCGGTTGGAGGAGACAAGCGTGAAATGTAAGACGGCGACGCTGTACTCCGGCGAGGACTCCACCAAGATGTGAAGATGTAATCAACCCCTGACAGCTGCTCAGAAAAAGACAAACAGTAGGTTCTTAAATCTTCATTAGTCAAGAGTAAATGAGGTTTGTTTTACACTGCGACACACACACACACTGACGAAAACACACACAAATCGGCCGTGTGCGTATCCATTACACCTCAACTGAGAACCATGGTAATGGTGTCTATTGATTTCCTTTCTCCCCTAGACTAGTCAAGCATGTAGAGTTTGGATGCTGGGTAATGAAATTACCTTCACTATGGAGGATGTCAGGAAAATGTTACAGCTGCAGAGAGGCCGTAAACACAGCACCTGTTTGCATCGGCTTAATTCACGGCCCGACGGCGGAGCTTCCTGTCTCAATCATCTCTTTTTTTCTTTCCCCGTGCTCCCATCAGAGCACTAATTCATTTATTATTCATCTCATCAGTAGCACTAAATGATGTAAATGACCTTCTCTGAACTGTATGGGAGTCCATTTGGACACTGTCAAACACCATTAGACATTCAGCGCCCAGCTGCTCGAGAGGGTCAACTCTCTTAGCTCAACACTGACAGATAAAGCATGACTGGGCTTTGTGCTGATGAATAGATCCGGGAGCCCATGGTCATGCAAGTATGATTGTGTGTGTGTGTGTGTGTGTATGTGTTTGTGTGTGTGTGCACACACTCGTCGACATCATGTGTGCTTTTGAACCTTGCACAGCCTGTGGATGTGCTCTTGAATGGAAACATGCGGGCAGATACGATAAAATGGTGTTAGTTAGAATGGAACACATGATATAAAAGTCCATCCATCAGTAGATGTGTATCAGGGCAGTTTGATTCAAAAGAAAGTGTGTGTGGGTGAGTGTGTCTGTGTGTATTTTCTGTGTTTGTTTCCCCTTAAGCTCAGAGTCAGTAAACACAATGCCGCCTTTAATTAGCTCTGCGGTTCTAATTGATTCGAATTCCCTGCGGCGCAATTACACAATTTCATAGACATGCTTTCTTTTCTTTTATTTTGACTCTATGCCTTGCTGACTTTTCTTTTTTTTCTGACCATTTCTCTGTCTGTCTTCATACTCAGACAGATTGGATGCTCAGGGAGGAAACAGTGTTCCTCCTCTGCCGGTCACGGTCTTGGTGCGTCTGCAGCATAACAGAGGTGAAAGGTCATCTGTCTGTCTGCTTGTGTGTGTTGACCTGCAGCTGACCGTAAAACTGTTTCCACTAGGCCGTCCACACATGCATTCAGAAAAATTAAAGGTCAAACCTGTCAAAACAATGCAAGGTTAAATTAAGTGACTCAGTGCCTTACCATTAGTAAGTTGAACATGGTGAGGTGGTCTGCTTGATGTTGTTCAGTTTGACATATGGGATAAATTTTGGAATGAGTTTATTACTAGCCCTCACTACTTCAGGCTGTGCACATGGCTTATTGTTTGTACATGAAAATACTCAGCCAATGTGAAAATGTTGATATTGCTTTGGGACAATGACATGGATGGATAGTTAACTTGTCTTGCGGTCAAACAAACAAATTATTGTATTGCTGTTGGTCAACCGTTTGCATAGTTATCATATTTGAATCTTGCTAACATAACGTTAGCTTTCAGATTCATAGCTATGTGAGCTAAGCGGATTATTTGATATCTCTTGCTGCTAAGTTGTTTTCCTGGTCTTATGCACTAGAGTAGTAAACATTGTTTTCTTTACATTAGAACTTAATGGGATGGCAATGACTGCTCCAGGAATTAGTTGTAACCTCAGGTGTTACCAGGGAAATGGAGATATGGCTTGTAAAAAAGATTTTAAGTGCATAAACGCACAACAACATGAATTAATGGTCATAATTCTACTTCTATGATAGTTGACCATGGTATAAGTGTGATAATATTCTTCACAATGTGCTTAATTATGAAAAAATGGACTCTGTGGAGGCAACCATCCTCTGTTGTATGTCAGATGGTCCTGGCCTCCTACTGGTCCATTTGGTAAAAGATAATGTCCAAAAAGTTGTCCATTGTTAGAAATTAATGGACTGATGATTGGCCTCCACATCAGCTGAATATTTTCAGGTACAAACGACAAGCCTCGTGTTCTGTCAGACCCAGCCTGAAGTAGAGAGCTGTGAGATGGGTTGTGAGATGATCACTTATGTTATAAAGTATTGGTAAGTATGGAGGAGCAGTGCGCTTCATACTGTGTGTGTCACAGTCACCATCTTGAGGATTAGGTAAGGACACTGTCGTAAAGGAGATATTCATTTTTCATTACTTTATTTCTATTAAAAATAAGTTGTCTGGGTACAGATATGTATCGAGCCTGCACTTTAAATTTGAAAAGTGAACAGACAGCTTGACTAAAACTTATGAGCCATATTATATCAGATTTTAAAGAACACCCTGAAGCAAACCAGAATGGAGTATTCAGCCAGACCACGGTATATTTCCTGATAATGGACACCTCGTCAGGCATGATGCTTTACTCAGGTGTGAAGAGCCCTTACTCTGTATGATAAGTCAGAAATTTGCACTAGTTGCTTTGATGAACAGGCAAAAAAATCCCATTAATGATAATTAAATTGCATTACAAATTTGTATGAATGGAGTTTCATGTTAGTAGGATTAGTATTGTTTACGTTGACTGCAGGCTGCCAGCCTGAATATGACACATCAACAGGGCACCTCATCTGCGCTGCTTTATGAACTCTTTGTGTGCGTGTGTGTGTAATCATGTGTGTATTAAGCAGCCACCTCATCATGATTCTGCAAGGTATTTGCATGTGCCCAGCAGCGCGGCAGCCTGCACGACCGGCATTATTGGAGGGATAAGGCCCGTGATGAGGAACCATTTCACTCCATTGAAATAACACTCAGGAAAATAACTCTTTGAACTTGACTACAGGCTTAAGAGCCTCATCACAGAGTCATTGCAGCCAGAATGGCAGAGTAGCAATAAAGAATCCTCACACATGTCGAGACAGCTCATGAATAACAATGAGGAGCAGGACACAATCAGGGTGACAGAGTGTTAAAAAATGGTGAAGGAAGAAAAGTTTTTCTGTGATTCCTTCATTTGTCTTTTCTGTTTCTCATTCATCCGTCCACATCATAAACAGAACAGCGCACTATTGGCTGAACTTAAAGGTTAGGGTCAGTGTGACGCCTGATCTGCTTGGATTTAAAGATCTTACATTTAAATTTGTTTGAATTTTAAAATAATAACAATGGATAAAGAAATACAACAAAAAATAGTTTGTAACACAACTACTATTCAGTTTTCACTTTTCTTTGAAACACAAATTTGTATGCCTGAACATTTTATATAGTCATCTTCTGGACATCAACACTTTAGTTTGTCTGTAGTTTGTTTTAATTTCTGTTCCTGGAAGCACCAGTTGTGGGATGCTGCTGCAGGCTGCTGATGCTGCTGGGACATACTGGGTCTTTCTAAAACTGGATCCATCCCACTCTCACTCCATCACTCTGTGAATAAATAACTATTAACGATCAAATAGATGCATCTGCTGCTGTCTAGACAAGAGAGGAGTATAATAGATCTTTGATACAATGAAGTCTTTATGTGTTAATGTCAGAACGACATCTTAGTTTTATATCTTAGTTTGAGCAGTTTATGTTTGTATGAGCCGTCACACTCAACCCAGATTTATTAAGACACCTTCAGTAATAAAGAAAACACGAAGTGCATCCAGTCAGTAGGTCAGGATGAGAGTAGAGGCTGTGGGAGGGTTTTATAACCCACTTTAACTCCAGGCTAATTAGATTAGGATGATGGGGCGGACCCTCTGCAGGGACTCGCAAACAAAGTGGAAGGTGGTGGGAAGAGGGTGTGAGGGTGGTATAAGAAAGGCAAAACACTATCCTACTTGTTTGATGGTGCAGTGTTGTTTTATTTCCACTTTAGCTGGCAGTATTTATCTTTGTGGTACTCCTTTTTTAAAGTGGTCTGATCAACTATTGTCTGAGGTTATTTGAGTTTCTGTGTTCATGTTAAGTTAGCACAAGTTCGTGTTAAGACATTTTTATAGGCCCTAAACATTTTTGCATATTTTTAACGTTGTTTACTGTCGGGGTAGAGAACTTACTGACTGAGTGACTAACTGAGGCAACATATCCATTTAAATTAAAGTGCAATGTCATTCATATTTAATCTTTTAGTCCATAGTATTTGTTAAGTCAAATAAATAAATACAAGATTGCAAAAGTTGAAAGTCACATGAGACAAACTCTCAGTTTACACCATCTGCCTTATGTGTTAGAAATGACAGAGATTAGTGAGGTGTAACTCTGGCAATACCAAAATCCTCTGCAAATGTCTTTGATGATTAATGGGATAGTGTGATGGGCAGTGCTGACTCTGAGGAAATGGAGGTGGTCTCTGAAGACTGAGCCTGCTGACCACTCCCCTCTAAAGCCTTTAACAGATTTTTGGATCTGTCTCAACACAAAACATTCCCGTCGTACACAGCCAGCGTGCCTGGAAACACTTTATGAAAACCATTTTATGATTTTCTACTCTAAATCGTACTTTGGTCAGCACTCATGCTCCACTATTGTAGAAGACGTCTTGTATGTTTTCTCTCTATAATCAGATGTAAGTCCAGGAAATAAATGCAGATGATGAGGCGAGCTGTTTATGTACGGTATCTGCCCTAAATGACCTTGTTTTAGGTCAGACGTAAGAGGGTGGCTAATCTCTATATCAATCTGCATGCAGAAACACAGCTGGGCCAGCCGTATCCCAGCATGCCTCAGTTCACATTTTTCTGGCCAAAACCAACTGATTCTGCACGTAGTCAGGAATAACTCAGGCACAGCTTGACATTTGGCATAGGGAGAAAAGATATTGGATTTATAATTGAATTAGTGTGAGGAGGAAAAAAAAAGTTTGAGGGAACCATTTTGCTGAAACCCAATGACATCGTGCTGCCCTCTCATTTTTGATTAGATTTTTTTAAAAGACACTACAGTATTGTATACTCTGGATAATTTTTTGGAGGGGGACTTTGGCTCTATTATTATTATTTAGACAGTGACAGCTGGAGAAAGAGAGGAAATGGAGGGGGGAGGGAGGGAGGGGATGACATGCAGTGAAGAGCCTGGGCTGAAATGGAGATCAGGCCCCTGCAGTAAGGACTAAAACATGTTACCACTCTGCCAGGTGAGCTACTGCGTTCCCGACAGTATTTGATAAGCCTGACTGCTGTAAGTCTTTGTGGTTTCAAAAAATGTTTTTCAAAATTAGAGGTCAGATTAGTTACCAGTTGTCCTAGTTAGCCTGTTTATTACTCTTTCTAGACTTTTCAACCCATGTGCTTTGCATTGGGTTGATTATAATTCATTAAAAAATCAATGTACTTAAATATTACTATTTGATGTAATTCTTTATTAATATTTATCATGCAGTATAGTGAATATACAGCTGCACAGCATGATCAAATGTATGTGGACACCTGAACATTATCTGTTCATGTAATTGTTCAACATCTCCTTTAATAACTGTAGAGTGAGTGTGTTCAGGGGTGTTTTCTTGTGTTTTCAGTTAGTTTTAGCTGAAGGTTTGGTGATGAAGGGACTGACATTTACAGATATACACATACATACATAGATATATATATATATAATTGTGTGTATACATATATATATATAAGGAAAAGGAAACACATTGAATATATTTGATTTCTTTGTTCATTTTTGAGAAAAACACAATTAAGGTAATTTGTATACCCCTCCAGCCATTTATGATACTCTGCTTAAAATAATAGTTTGGGTCTACTATGTTTTTCCACGTTTTTTTCATTTTCAGTGTATGTGATTTTTCACATCACACTTGAATTTGTTGCATTTTGGATCAGGATACACTTCCAGAGTACCCATCATGTCACCAACCCTGCTGGTACATCCACACAGTTTTTAGTGAGACAGAGTAACTTTCTCCCTGCAGCACATGAATGTGAAACAGCTTTCAAGTGCCACGGAACATTCATCACTCTGCACAATAAAGCTCAACCAACCCAGTCCAGTAATGAACCCAAATGGAACACAAAGGAAAGAAAGAATTAGCTTATTGCACGAACAAAAAAGGGCTATAAATACTTTCAAAGTTAGATTCTCTGAAAACTCCTCTTGGAATATATAAAAGTTCAGGCGTTTTTTTTGTTCTGTTTTTGTGTTGGTACTTCATGTGTCAGCAGATGGCGGCCCTGAGGGAGCCCAGAGTGCGCCTCTGAACGACCTGTAGCATTTCCTAACAGCTTCATTTAGTTCCAGGCATGGTGTCTGGCTGGGTGCCTTAACCTGGCTGGGCCTTTTAGGACTGCCAAGACCCACAGCACCAGCCTTATTATTCCCCTCTTGCTCTGACTGTGTAATTTGATAAAGTTATTCATAACATTTCAGCTGACGCCTCTCCCCAGAGTTAGCGTGACATTGCTATTTGCAAAGGATAAATGCATTATAGGATGACCCACTGCTAGGAAATTGAGCATTAATATTTGCTCTTGATGTGATGTATATAAACAGACAGATTTGCAGGCTCTTGGCTCCTCCATTGACAACCCAAGAGGGAAGGTGATTGAATAGTTGGGGCCGATTTGAGAGACGGAAGATAGGATAATAATAATAACAATTCATGTTTGTGTTTTTATCTGCTGGGAAGGAAGCCTGCTGCTTCCCGTCTCGGCAGTTTGCTTCTAGGTGAGGTGGTTGGCAGCTATCAGCAGGGTCCCAGTGGCACATCGGTTGTTATGTTGGGCTAATTTCACTCGGAAAGCATGCAGATGCAGCTGGAGAGGGAAAAATGCAGATGAAAGCAGTGGTGGAAGGACAGACCACTGGGACCGTCCCTGGAATTCAGTCGGGCCTGGTTAAATCGATGCAGCCATTTCCCTCAGAACACCAAAACCTGCGAGGCGCTGAAAGCTTTTTTTTTTCTGAGGGGCTTTCAAGGCTTTCAGTCTCTCTGTGAATCCATTCAAATACAACAATAAAAGCCAAAATATGTCTCCCATACATAAAAGCCCTGCCTATGGCCTATGAGGAATAGAAATCGTTCATTCCTTGGGGCCTACACACCAGTGCTGTTGGATTCATTTTCAACGCTGCCTCCTGCATTGGAGTCCCTTAACAAAGTCACAGTGTTAAGTTGAGCTTGCAGTGCAAATAAAGCTGTCTGACACAGTTTAAAGTGTGTTGCAGGTGCCTTCAAGCCTAAAATAACCTTTTATCTCTAAACAGTTATTATGATGCTGTCAATATGGAATTCAACCTGTGATTTACCTGTGTAGATTCTCATTCATCCAGGTCATATTTATCTTGAAGAGTCAAAAAAGCAAGTCAACTGGACTGTGTTAAGTTTTAGGGAAGACGTTTCACTTCTCATCCAAGAAGCTTCTTCAGTTCGGAACTGAAGAAGCTTCTTGGATGACAAGTCATCCAACATGAAGTCATCAAACCTGTCATTTTGGCATGACTGATCTAATGGGCCCAGAAACATTTTAAACATAACTGAAAAGAAGCTGAGAGACAACTTTGACTAGTTTTTGTGTCAGAGCTGCAACAATTAGCTGAATAGTCGAACAATTAATCAACAGAAAATTAATCTGCAATTAGTCCGATAATAATTTGAGTATTTTAGACATGTTTTAAGCTAAAATCTCAAACATGCACTGGTATTGCCCTCTCAAAAATGAAGAAAGCCATTAGCCTTATTGAGACAGGTTTCTTTTTTTAATAAAAATGTGGATGAACTACTATTAATGGGTTTTAGACTGTTGGGCAAATAGAAGAAGCAACCTGAATACGTCTCCTTCAGCTATGGGAAACTTTAAAAGACATTTTCCTTAAATTTGTAGACAAAATGATAAATCAATCAATCTAAAAAATTATCAGCAGATTAATCAATGATGGAAATAATCACTGGGTGAAACTCTACAGTGCATGTGACTCTGGCTGTTCTATATATTGCTATTCTAATTTGTTTCTCAGAGACTGAAAACTGCAAAACTTGCAGGTTCTGGCCATATTTTGTCGTTCAGAGGAGGTAACCAGCGGAAGCTTCATATCCTGTGCAGATGTTCACCTGCTGTGCTGACATTCATACTCCTTCATACTGTATGTCTCTTTACTGGCCTTGGTTTAACCCTGTGTTTATTTCTGTAAAGTACATGAAGACTTATAGTAGGTTCACAGATATGTGGCATGTTAAATACATTTTCTCAGGGGTTCAGGGCGTCAGAATTGCAAGAAGGTATTTTACTTCTTTTGGCTGAAAGTAGTGTAGCTGTACTTTTTTCTACAAAGATCAGGGTGGGGCCAAATTCTTGTGGTAAATAGTGTCTGGTCTCCTTTTTTAAGAATTTTACAATATATTTAGAATGGGAAATATATTTGAAAGTGGAAACAAAGGTTACTAGAAATATCTACTAAAATCATGCATTTTACTGTAAAAAACCTCTGCACCTCAGTAAGATGAATTGTTCACACCAGATTCAAACTGTAGCTGGCCAAACTATGTCCCACTGGCAATAAATCCTTTTAAGAAACACCTTAACCTATGCAATTTGCTTGACCAAGGTCTTTCACAAGTGACACTAATTGAAAGTAGGCTCATCAAAGCCTCTGATGGACAAGAAAGGAAAAATGAGACTTTGAGCAAAAAGGCCAAAATAGAGCAACCTCCAGTAAATGGTTGTCAGGAGATAGAAAGAACAAAGTGATGATGAAAGCAAAGAGAGGGTGTAAAAATGTGTTTTTCCTGGTTAAATTGTGGCCAAGGACTTTTGTTTGGTATCATCTCTCCTGTACCCGTCACTCTTTACTGCCTGAGTTACAAAGGCAAAATTGTCTGGAAAAATCACCTTAAAAAGGGGCTCTTAGCCTGATTGACAGGTGCTATAGGCTTAAACACTCTCCCGCTGTGGGTGCCACAGCTCCATCCACCTCATCCATTCATGTTTTGCTGCTTATTATGGAGGTAGATGGCGAAATAAAACAGCAGAGTCACCTCCTAGATCCTCTGGGGGTTGGGTGTCCCAAGGCTCTAAAAGAACAGATACAATAAATAATACCATCAGCTTGTTCTGGGTCTCCCAGTTGGATATGCCTGGAAGAATCATAATTAGATGCCTGAACCACATCAATAGACTCCTTTCAACAAGGAGCAAGCAGTAGCTCAACTCCAGGCTCCTTACCTCGTCCCTAAGGGAGAGTCCAGACACCCTGTGAAGGAAACTTATTTCAGGTGCCTGTATCAACAGACTCATTCTTTTTTTATTGCACAGAAGGTCATGACCATAGTCAGAGTAGAGCTGTAACATAAATTTGCTGCTAAATCAAGAGCTTCACCTTTGAGCTTAGCCCACTTTTCAACATGATGGTGGAACACTCACATCCTGAACAAGTCTAAGTGTTAGGCTGCTTTCACACTCTAATGTTTTTTTGTTTGTTAAAAACAAACTGATGTGCTTACATGCCTTCATCAGAGCTGGTGTGAAAGCTGACAATAAATCTTTGGTGCATACTACACAACAAGAGCAAGACCAGAGACCAGTAACACAGGGGTCTGTGCACTTCCAAGTGAGGATCAGGTTCATTTGTAGTCTGACAGCAAACACACCAACCACAGGATGTTTTTATGGTAGATGTGAAATAAAAGAAAACTAATGGATTTCTACATTTTCTAACATATTTTTTGAATAAAATATTGTTGAAAAACCCTCTCATTACTAAACTAGAACTCCAAAGAGAGATCAGCATCAGCTGTTTAAACATGCAGGACTCAAGCACTTGGTCCGGTGACATACAAAGGACTTGTAGGAAAATGATCAATAAAAATGTGGTGTTTGGATTTGGAGTGTCTGTCCTGTTCTCTCTGTTTAGTATCTCTTCTCTGAAACAGAAACCAGTGGTGCAGTGTTTGTTGTTGCCATGAATGTTATTTGGCTCTGCTTTAGATCCTCTCTTTTGCACTTTTAACTCCACTTTTAACTTTCTCTCATCTCCTCCTGTTTGTAACAGCACCTGTTTGCTGGTGTGTGATGCCAGGGTAGAAAGTTTGAAAGAAGCTAGATCATGCCACTGAAAGGGGTATTGTAACTATCATTGGCTTTACATCTTTAATTAAGGGCTTTTCATGCACGGAAAGAGGAGGAAGACGTTTCAAAGGTAGAAATGAACGTTATACCTGTAACTGATTTGTGCAAAAATCACTTGTGAGAGGACAGAATGATGCATGCAAGCTCTAGTGTTGGATGAGTTTTGTTTTGTGGTCATTTAGACATTATGTCACAAGAACTTATTCAGCAAAAAGGTCTCTTTAATCTGTCAGTGTGTGTCTGTGTGTGTGTGTGTGTGTGTATGCATGCATTTTGGATGCAATTGCTGTTCTGTTTATATACGCTAAAGTATGAACTTACAAGGATTATATGACATGTTTTTTGGTGCAACAGCAGTCGTAAAATAAAATTGCAGTCACCACTGATTGATGTTGATGTTGCTCTCATGTGCTTGGACTGTCACAACGGTCTTGATCATGCACTGGATCACAGCTGGCAAAACTGTCCAATGAATTAGTCTCCTGTCAGTCTGTCAGTCTGTCATGTTTCCCTTTCTTTGTTCATATGTAGGAAAATATGAGCACATAGAAATGGCTGGAAACAATGTATTATTTTTTTTCTTCATCCAAACTAATGAACTGAACTACAGGTGTGGAAGAAACCTTGTTGCTCATGCAATCATCATGTGTTTCCTCTGATGATTATGTGTCACACCTCGAGTGGTGAGGATCAGGAGCTGCATGAACTGACTGAACACTGTAATTAGGGTTTATCTGCTGTTGGTTATATGTCAGCTATTTGTTAAAGAGAAGATTGGAAAGAATGGGAGGAGGAAATTAGGGGCTCTGAGGCAAGAAAAAAGGTAAGGCTGAGAAACGGATATTGAATATATGAGAGCAAGACAGAGAAAGAGGACGGTTGGGGGTTGATGAGAGGCTGCCATAGTATGGGAGGGAAAATAAAGATGGAACATGATGGAAGGAAGCACGGAAAGAGGCATGGGCAGAGGGAAAGAAAAGGGATGACGAAAACACCATTATGGGACAAATTATGGAGACGGAGGGAATGGAGGCCTGAACAGAAAGAGTCAAGCGGAGAACATAATTTGCGAGACAGAAATGGACCAAAGACCACTGCGGTGCTTAATTCCCCCTGTTATACGTCAAACGGAGCTCTCATAGGGTAACACGTGTACAGATAGTGTCCAATTTGGTTTCAGTTTGGGGTGGAACAAGAACAGGTTGAGCCGGTCCAAACACAGACAAGTCAAAGAAAGTGAATTACATGACTTGTTGCTTGTCAAATTGTGTAGATGGAGACTGTAATCTAGAGAGGTCCAATGGTAGTTTGCACTTCCTGACTGCCCCCACAGGCTGGAAAATGACCTTAAATTACAGTGAGCTGACCAGCAGGCCTTGAAGTAATTGGCACCTGGCAATGCTTTCAACAACTCTTCTTTATTAAATTGAACGCTAATGTAACAGTACATTGGCTTTTGCCATTAGGCTAGTGATGCAACACTGCCTTTTGTTATCAAGGCTAATGGCTGCTCATTGGTTTGACAAATCTGTCCATAAATATGCAGTGCTTTACGGTGCTCTTAATACATCTCCCAGGTCGTCAGAGTTCTGTAGGATCTAATGGGTCTAAGTGAAGTGTTGTTACTTCCTTTAAAAAGGCGGCTGCATCTTTAACAGCATCTCCCTTAATAGGCCTCCCTCTTCTTTTTTGCAGGTAGAGTTTCTGTGAACGAGCAGAGTTGAATTTAGGTGGGTGAAAGTCTGCTGTTGGCTATGTTAGCCAGCAGGGGAGACATTCTTTAGATGTGAAGCTCAACCTTCCCCATGATGCCTGGGAGTTCTCCTATTACAGACATCTCCACAACAGAATTCATAAAGGTGATGAGTTGCATCCACATCCTCCTACAGCTTTATGGCGCACCAAGGCCGCCTGTTAGTTATAACGAGCATCCGCGTCGAACCGTTCTGAAGATATTGAACCCATCTGAAGGTGCCATTGCACCACCATCACAAAGTGAGCTGCACAGGTAAATGTGATTCACTGAGAGATCAATAGGGTGCTTGATTAATAGACACATGACCACATTGACCTTAAAGACATGGCACTGTAATTTACTGGAACACACAAAACCAAGAGTCACCACTCAAGACCATTTCATAATGCTGCTGATGGAGAACTGCATTAAAAGTCAAAGTCCCACTCTAATATAAATGTGTTTTTTAATGGTGCAGAATGATGAAAATATAGAGTTTGACACAAGAGGGCTGTTTTCATTTACTGAAGAGGGAAGTTTACAACATGTTCCCATCAGAATAGTTTTAAACATCACATCCAGTTATGACGCTAATCATGGTTCAATATGCGGCCTCAACAAATGTGATTATGACACTTGAAACCTCAAGTGCACACTCACTAAAATGGATTTCCTGTTGAGGTAGCAGTATATATTTTTTTTTTTGAGAAAAGAAATATTTACTTTTCTATGGAGTCTGAGTTTTTTAATGTGGGAGATAGTGTGAATGTAAATTTGAGAATTTGAAACAAGATAGTTGAAGTCTTTTTGCAGAAAAACCTTACTGGACACAAATTAATTTTTAAGTAGAGTACTTGTATATGTTGCACATATAAAGAGCTTTACGATTCAGGAAAATGCTCTAAATCTAATTAATAATGTTTAAGTTCTCTATTTTATCAAAAAGTTACACGTGTGGTGTCTTGCTTTTGTTGAGTAAATGGTCAGTTTTCCAAAGTTTAACCTGTTTGTTAGACTAGCTGATAACAACACAACAAAGAGCGGTTCTGCTAGCCACCTGAAATTAGCTTGTCTAAGTTTTTTGGAAAGATTCTTTTGAGATTATAGACTTTATTTTTAAAAGTATTTCCCTTGATCATATTTTCAACATTCAAAAAGATCCCGCTGGCTCTGTTGGACATATATCTTGCCGAAAGACAATCAAAAGCAGTTTTACAATTTAACAGTTTTTTACTTTTACTTGTATAGGTTTACATATTAGATGCCACTGCAGAAACCTTTTTTCTTTCTTCTACAGCTTTTATTCATACATAAGTTAATATAGTCTCTACCATGCTGTGTTTTGCTGCCAGCTAGATCCAAACACTGAACTCTTGATGGGACTAATTACATCCCCACTACCTCAGTGGAATAGAAGGTAAAAGGTATAATATTTTTAAATATTGTCACTTAATCCATATTATTCCATACTTAATTCATGTTTTTTTAAAGTGATCATCCTCTCCTTAGTTTTCCCCTGATCACAGTGAAAGGAAATGATGTGTCACTTTCTTACTCTCAGATTCCCTCAGGGCAACATTAAAGTTTCATCACATGTAATAAGTAGTGATTTTAAAGGGTAATGCCATGGAAGGTACAATAAAAGAAAAAGGTGAAGGCTTTGGGCTGAAACATCTCGCAGATCCTTGGACTGTTCTGTTAAGTAGTGATCCCACTCGATCTTCTGTTAGTTTGCTGAGTTTGCAGCCGAAACAATAGCAGCAACATGGAGGAGAACCGCTGATCGGCAGCCAGGTAGTCTGTAACTGGGCAACAACTGATTTGGGATCTGAAATCAAAACTTAAGCAACTGTGTATGCCTCCTTGAGATTGAGGTATGTCAAGCAATTTACTATGATTGATAGAAGTCCATTTCCCTTTTGGCACATTATCCAATCTGATATCAAACTGAACTGCCCTCCTCTCAGTCTCTATTGAACCATGTGTGTCTGACACTCTCTGGACCAGATGTTGGCTGTTAAATTGAGCTGCATCACACAGAAAGTTGTCGGGGATTTTGTTGTAACAAAGCTGACAGTGAGTGCAGAAGAAGACGAGAAACACAAAGCATGCTAATCGGGGATGAGCACACTGGTGGATATTAGTGGGCAAGTTTCAGCAAACAACAAATAATTCACAAATTTTCTGACCCCCAGATGTAGCCTGTGGTTACATCCCTGTCATCAGGCAGCTATTTTAGTCAGCATTCTCCTCTCATTTGTTATCTGCACATTATTTTTATGTAAGGTCACAACTACTGCATCTTGGGCTTAACGCCAACCAAGACAATTGTTTTTTGTTTTGTTTTTTTATTCATTTAAAATCTTGGTGTATTTTTTATTAATAAACATATTTTTTATCGCTTATTTCAACAGGGTCAGTGCACAATTAATTGCACCAGTGATGGCTAATGGCTAGTTTGCATCTGTTGTCACTGGTTGTGGTTGGTTTAAAGAAAAACAAACAACTCTGAGCATATTTCCCCTATAGCAGGATGACAGTGAATCCAGCTAAGTCTTTTATTTTGCTGATCCAGGACCATAACACAATGTAACATGGTCATAGTAAACCTTATTTACCTTCTCACTGTAGGTCAATGTTGTGTAGGTTCACAAAAACTAAACAAAATTTCTTAAATCCATCATTAACAATTTTGAATTTATTTACAGTCCCAAACATAAAGCTGTTTACACTCATTTTTAAATGTAGCTTGATGTTTAACTCGGTTTTCACACCTAGTGAGTGCAATTTGTAAAAAAACTTGACATTTTACTGTATTTTAAGAACATCTTTAATTAGCACCTTTTAAGTTGCTTCAAATATCAGTTCAACACCGTGGCACATCTTCAAAGTAAGCCCTCCAGTTCCCTGATTATCAATCATAGATATACAACAGCCTTCTTCTTAGTTCCCTTAGCCCCTCTGTCCCACTCAGCCACAAGGAAAATCATGCAAAAATACCATTTCCTATATAAAACTCATACAGCTATAAATTATTTCTTCCAAACAGGAAGTTATGTAATGTAAGTTACAGTCACCTTCATCAATTATGACTTCTACTTGTTTTTTTTAAGTTTAAAAGATGTATTGTCAAGAAATACATGAATTAAGGTGATGTGAATTTGTAATTGACTCAGATACAAGTGTATTGATCATGATGTTAATTGGTATCTATGCCATTAAGCTACAGGGCTGCCAGGAATGTATAGGTGTGAAGACACATCTGCTGTATTTTATTTACATGCTGTGAGTGGTGGAAAGAACACACTGAATATCTGATTCCTAATCAGATCAGAAATCAGAAATTTTTGGAGGAGCAAAAAAGGATATTCACATTAAATACTTTGTTAATTGTGTGGTGTAGTAAAGGTCTAGTGTGTAGGGTTTATGGGGTTAATGACCTGAAAAAATGGTTTGTTGTGTTTTAATATACTGAAAATGAGCCTTTTATATTTTTTCAGAGGGAGAAGAGCCTCTTTCATTGACCCTGCCATGTTGCACCTTCATGCTTCTACAGTAGCCATAAAAGGACAGACTAAATACTGGTTCTAGAAGGGACCTTTTACATTTTTCATTCCCACCACAGGTTCTCCTACATGCTTGGAGAGGATGGGTAAGTGAAGGTATATTCAATTGGGTGCAGTTCAAAAGAGTTAAGTTTCCATGGAAGTTCTAAGGAAACAGTTTTAATCTCCAACAAATTCCTTTGCATCTACCTTTGTTTTTGAGCAAACTGGGTCTCATCCTTTACTGTATATCTGGAGGTTCTACAGAGGACATGCGGCCCCCCTAAAATCTGCATTCACTCCCACTATGATTCTGAATTCACATAATCTACAGGCTAGATTGGATTTTGCTGCTGTTGGGTGAATTCCTCCTTTCTGCAAATTAAATGTTTATTCAGTAATAAGAAAAAAAATCAGTTTTATTCCCCATTGAGTTTTGTATTTTGACAATTATTCCTCAGATGTCAAAGGTTGTTTTGACATCCAAAAGGTCATGAAATACACATGTTCTTTCTCTTTTGTTTGTTCTTTTTCTATGTTTTTTACCCACATGGAGAGACAGCGGACACTGTGGTGGTTTTAGCAGCAGTGATTTCCCCTGTGCTTTCAGACCCACAGGAAATATAGGACTTGACAGCTGCCTCATGCGGTTTGATTTAATCAACTCAGTGTTCCTGTGTTTTACATTAATTCATGTTCCTGACCCATAAAGATAAATCATTATTTAGAGTTTATAATAATAATAATAAAGCACCATGATTTAATACTCATTGTATGAAAACAGAGTTCTTTAAAAAACTCATCCCATGTCCATGTTCAACAGATTATTACTGTAATTTGCACTGAATTTAATTCAATTCAATTCAATTCAATTTTATTTATATAGCGTCAATTCACAACAAAGTTGTCTCAAGACACTTTACAT
>JAPZDZ010000011.1:8085786-8095884 GCA_029783805.1 Acanthurus tennentii
AATGCTAGCAATAATAATGATAACAATGAAAATATCAGTTGCTCTGAGCATCAAGCGGAGCCACGGCAGAAGGCACAATTTACTGGATATATTGTTTTGTCTGCCTTGAAATACAGAAATGAAATCTAAACAGTTTATTACAATCAGAAAGTGACAAATAAAAAAAACATGATAACTATGTATTTTGACATACATCCAGAACAGATTAAATAACATATTTGTCTTTCTTTCAGGAAGTCTTTATTCTGGTATTTGCAACAAAGAAAGATACTTAAAAACTCAATAACTGAGGTAGCAATGACTATCATTTTATTTTTACTTCTGCTACTGTCCCAGTTTCTGGGCCTCGTGTAAAACTTTGATCAACACATCTTGAATTGTGCTCTCCAACAAATTAAAACCTTTCCTCAGACTTAAGAATGTTTTTGTGGTATCAAAATATTTGCAGGTAAAGGCCAAACACACATCCAGTCACGTTCACTTATACATTATTGGCCCACAGCCTAAACAAAGTCCGATGCAAGTCCTCTGAGAAATCCAAATAACCTACAGAGGATTGTTGTCTGCACTTAATCACGTCTAATTTTGGCATCTGAGGACTTAAATTGTGTTGATAAGTGATCACAAATGCAGACATTGTGTAATACAAGTACACTGTCAGCAATTTTTGGATTACTTTAATAAAATGTGGTGAAGCTCAAGCTAAAATACCTGATGATGGTTATTGTATACAGTGGGGTGTTCTCCTGCTAGTTGGCATCATCACACTTAAAAAAAACAATGTCACCATGAGCTCTGTTCAGTGCTTTTGGTTGTGCAACAATGATCATAGCTGTGGATCAGTAAGATCAGCCATTTTATAAACTCTTATTTGTGCAATAACAGAATTTTTACACAGAAAGGTGAAAAAGTGTGAGCTTTAATCTCAAAGTACCTTATTATTTATCATGCACTACCTTTATCAATAATGTATTACAGGAAACCAGTGCCTTGTGTTTGTGGCAGTGAATCACGCTAAAGATGTCTTGATCTCAAAGAGATAAGCTGATTAAATGTAGATTACATACATTTTTTTTTTGGTTTATGGTGCAAAAAGATAAGAAACTAATGCATGCTATGATGTAAAGTGAAAGAGAAGCCTGCATTACAAACACTGGTCTGTACTGGGAGGCCATTGTAGTCAACTTGGTGATTCCACAACAGAGAAGCTCAAGTCATTTTTTGCAGGTTCAGTTCAAATTTTACGTTTATGAGGTCAAGATCTTCATTGGTTCAAGAACTTCTGCCCAATTTCAAAGACCCAAAAATGACCCACCCATTTGAACTCAGAACAATGAAAAGTCAGACCTGAAATAGACAGACTCAATCAAGCTCCCTTTCTTGGTTGAACAAACTATGTTTGTTGGTGAAGGACACCTGCAGAAAACCCACACAAACACAGGGAAAACATGCAAACTCTGCACAGAGGGCCCCCGCTGGGACCCAGGGCCCTCTTGCTGTGAGGCAACAGTGCTAACTACTCAAAGACCGGACTCAATACTGTAGCACACAGAAAAATTAGGTGTAATATCCGTTGGGATTTCATGAAAATGGAACCCAGAGGTACACTACATGCGAACATGCCTGACTAAATGCGACAAAGAACTGAACAGACACTTAAATTGAAAACTATGATGACTATGATGCACTTTGCTAATGTCAAAGGCGATTTGCAGGAAAATACCTTTAATACCTTAATTTAACACCACTGTTGTTAAAAAAAACCCCTGATTTTTCACGCCTGTATTTTAGGTGGAAATCTGGAAAAAGGTACATTAGATCTTTTGCACCTGACAGTGTAAAAGATCCAATTAAATTAATTGGCTGCTTGTTTCACACCTTTTTCTCTTATTTTCACAAGATGGGAGGTGGCTGAGTGTCACAGACTGTTACCTCTTACCATGCACAGCTTCGTATTTGTCTAATTGGACACTCCTGGGGACCTTTGAATACACTGCAAACGAGTTATTCTTCATTGTCTCATATAACTGTCTTTCACAGTAGCTGTTATCATAAAAAAATGTCCTGGCTCTTTATGTTTCCTGCTCTTTGATCTCTCTGCCGTTTCATTGGCTGATAACTAATTAGGGAAATGGGTTTCTGTGGCACATGCTGAGGGATTTGATTGTTGCATGAGTGGCTGTTTTTTTATGTTTCGTGACAATGTCATCTGACAAAACATATTGCAAAGGAAGAATTAGTTCCTTTGTTTACTTTGCAGTGAGCGCTGTCACGAACTGACATTGTTTTTCTCACTCACATGTTTTATTCAGCATCTGAGCCCCTCTTGTATTGACTTTTGTGCATATTGGAATTCTCCTTTTGTTTTATTCTACTGTATGTTTTCAATTAGAAGACAAAAGCATATTTGTTTGCTGAATTTGTGAAGTTGAAACAGATCGACTCAACTAGACACATCGGGACAGAAATCTTGAGTTGTTTTCAGCACTCAGAGTGAAGTGACAATCTTATCTGTGCTATCAAGGGAAAGGTTGAGATGATGTATATTATATCATAATACACAGCTTCAGGTGACTCATATGTGAGTCAGTCAGTTTTTTTGTCGGTGTGCACAGAATCTAGAGCAGCAAGGTGGACAGGATAATCATTGAAACAAGGTTTTCAAAAGAGCCATCTAGCAATTTGTAAAGCAAAAAAATGGAGAAGAGAAAAGAGATCAAGATAATTTTTGAGATGCTTTGTGCTTTTGACTAAAGCCTCTGCAACGTGAAGTAAAACTGCCTAACCATAATAATATAATTGCCCCTTGGACATTGTAATCTGTTTTCCTGTCTTTATCAGCCACAAATATTTCATAAACATGCAAAACAGGCAATAGCTGTAAAAACACACTCAGACAAAAGGTAAACAGACAGCATCAATACAGTGCCCTTTACAACACATGTCAGCATTCACCAGTTCACCCACATATTCATGGCAGGTGACTTCTCCACAAATTGCTAACCTGCTCATCAGGAACTCATGCACACACATTCACACACCAATTGAATAGCCATCGAGAGCAATTTAGCTTCAGTATCTTGAGGAGTACACCTCCCAGCTAAGACTAAAGGAGCTGGGGACCAATCACCAACTGTCTGTTTGTCTGATGAGTAGAAAACACACTCTACCTCCTGAGCTATGGCAACCATACAAAAATTAAAAAATATATATTCTGTCCAATTACAGCTTTTTAATCTCCTCCATTAAACCAGTAAGTGCTTACCATAAGCTAACCCAAGCTTACTAATAATAAAGGTAGATATTCTGTTGTTTGTAGCTAAGAGAATTTGTGATAATTAAATATGTTACAGTAAATGCATAAAAAAATATGTATAAGGATTTGAAGATTTGTATTGTGTTTGAGTTTATTTCTTTGATTGGTTTGTATTTTTGTAGACATTTTTAATCTTCCATACTCTTAGTGTTCAGGGCAAAAACATCAAGTGAGTCAAATGAAGGAAATGATGAGATTTTTACAACTCAAAGTATAGGAGCGCCTGAAACTGTCGGTCTGAGAAAGAAATGTAAAAAAAGGATCATAGGTTACTGTGCATTGTTAAAACAGGATACACCAAGAATAAATAGATTATAAACATAGGTTTTTACCATCCAAATTCATCACTAAACTGTTCAGTCACAGGTTCTGCAAGGGTGGAGTTGGTCCCTGCATAATATCAGAACAACAACCAGTGAATAAATAAATAAATAGATAAAAAAATAAATAGATAAAAAGACATGTTAAACATCTTGAGTAAAATGGTGTGTTACTAGAATATAAATAAATAGATGGCAACAGAGCAGCTGGGCTCAATGGCAATATTAGGTCATGTGTTTCACTGTCTTTTTTGTTTTCTAAAGGTTTATATTTGTACTCTGACTTAAAGATTTTTAGATGTGAAATTATTTTG
Source organism: Acanthurus tennentii (assembly GCA_029783805.1). Classification (NCBI taxonomy): domain Eukaryota; kingdom Metazoa; phylum Chordata; class Actinopteri; order Acanthuriformes; family Acanthuridae; genus Acanthurus; species Acanthurus tennentii. Next base: position 8,089,737 of record JAPZDZ010000011.1, read on the forward strand.
TCTGTTTAATATTGTGGGAGCATGTTGCTAATACAGCAAACTACAGAATTTTACACTCAATATGGTAACTTAATTAAAAAAAATATTTCAAGTTTAAGAGTCAAGGATGCAGCATGTTTGTGTGTGGACTACTGATGTAATATCAGATGGATGTTAAAGAAAGAAAATTTTCAAATTTATATATTCACTCAAGAATTAAAAACACTCATGTGGCACCAACGTCAAGGTTTTCAGACTATAATCCCCATGCAACTTTTACAAAAATCCTCAAAATTCAACATTTTCCACATAAAAGTGGTCAACATGATGTAGGCTAACCTCGTTTGTTTAGCAGTGCACAGGCTAACCTGTAGCTTGTTACTGTTAGTTAAATTCAATGTTACTCTGGTGCCAGTCATTTTTACATTGAAAATCTGAGAATTCTTTTAGTTTCTCTGCTTCCTGATTGAGCAGCAGCTTAAAAAATAATGGATATTATAAATCTGGAGGTAAATATTTAAAGGTAAAACAACATCACCGACAACTCTTACAATTATTATTATTAACACAGATGCATTTATGCTGAAGTTAATTGAAACACAGTGGTTATTTGCATTACCAGTAACACTCTAGTGATAAATCTAAAAAGAGGTTAAAAAATGCTGAGTGGTAATTCATATCATAAGAAGCCTGTTAGTAATAAATCATGACATGTTTTTCTCCTTAAAGAAAATCTTTTGAAAAGTAAGGTAGCCCTGGGATTGCTTATTATTACACCTGATGTTCCCTTGGAGATCCGCCCCTGCATACTTGGTGCTCCAGGAGAAGTCATGTAGGCACCCGTTTCCAAAACCAGAACCAGTTGTAACCACAAACGCACTGCCAAGTTTTCCTGGTCCAGTCACTGAGGACACGTCAGGGGTGACCTCATGAGCAGAAGCCTGTTGTCTCTGTCCAGCAACACCTCATATACCGGGCTCCACATCCTGCTGGTGTTGGCTGGTCGTGCTGTCCACTGGGTTCTCTGCGAACCCAGAGTCTGCTCCATTTCCGTCAGACAAAGACTAATGACGAGGAGCTGCTGTATCCCTCATAACCATGTGTTAGAGAGCAAAAAAGGCTTGGAAATTACTTACGCACATAAAAGCAGGAGCTGGAGTTGCAATTACCCACATGCACCCCAGGATATGTGGAAGTAAGAAAGAGCCCTGGTGGTGTAATTCCTCCTGACTGCTTGCTTTTGGTGCAGAAGTATATTTGAAAGGGTTGATGACATGTGATGTTTGCAGAAGAAATGACAAAAAACTGCTGTTTTCTTCCAAATGCAACTTTCCCTTTTTCTCATTTTAGTGCCACAATTCATATGGACTCTGGTGTTAGTGCATGAGCGGACAGAATGTGAATTTTCCCATCCAGAGTTTACCTCATCTGATGGCTACTGGTGAACTGGAAACGACAGCACAGCTATTTCATATGCAATTCATCATCATGTCAGACACAGTGCACATGCAGTTTTCTTGACAGAAATGTAAGCCCACTGTTGATATTCTGCCAGTGTGTGAGCACATGTCCGAGGTCCTCTTCAGCTTTGACAGTCTAATGAAAATAAAACAGCATTGTCAAACATGCCTGGCCCCTCAGCAGCCCCGAGAGAGTCCAAAACGTGATCATAAATCACCAGCAGAGAAGAAGAAACAACATGTTATTATCTTTCTGTGGTAACCATGCACTTGGCCACGGATGTTACTTTATAATTTCACTCAGCACAGCCATGGTGAATTTATTCCATTATGTTGCCATGAGTGCACAAGTCTTGGTTTGTGTTTGTGTGCAGCACCGTGTGCACGTGCATGCTTTTAAGGCCTGGGTTTATCAGCATTGCCGCCTGAATTTCTCTCAGACCAGAGATAAAGCTCATTGGCCTCCAGGCTCAAAGCCTCCATCTCACTACAGCACGCAAGCCGGATTTCATTCAGACACGGCTGCTGGAGGAAAAAGACAAAGCATACAGACCAAGATTAATAGCGACAAATGCAGCTAAATGACAAGAAAATGTGCATCTTGTGTTGTGTTCATGAATTTTACAAGTGTGAATGTCCATCTGTGGCTTCTTTTTATGTATGTAGTTGTGTGTGATTTAGGGGTCAGAAATTATTGTTGACTGATGAGAAGCATCAGAGATTAGAGTGGAGAAAAAAGAAGGGTTTTCAGGTATTTTGAGGGATTTGCACCCAGTATTTTCACCCCCAGATTCTCCTATTCTTCATTCACACACACTTTCCAGGTCGATGAATGTCATTCTACTCTTAAAGCCAGCTCCACACTCATATAATCAAGGATAATTTTACCTTTCAAAAGTCCTTGTGCAGCTCTTACTATTTGGAGCACTGCTTATCATTTATTATTTTTAGCTAATGTCCTTATCCAGGACTCTTTTGTCTGTGATGTCTGTGGGAAAAAGGTTGATAGAGTTTTGTATATTCAATTTTTCAAGTACTCAAGATGAAGAAAGAATTGTCATTGAAATAATACCTACTTGTGTTATTTTACAAAAGTATCCTCTGACAAAATGAACAGAGTAGCAAGTAATTTAATAAGTAAAAAGAGAAGCACACTACTGTCCTTTACCCTCTTTCTAGGGAAAAAAAAGTTTTTTTAGGACTAACGCAGAACTGCACATTCTGAGTTTCTTTCAGAGTTGGTAATGAACTGACATGTTATCATCCTCAGAATACATCAATTGCTACATTAAAAACAGGACAATATTCCAACAGTATTCCCCGTCTGCGGCCATTTCCTTGTGTACATGAGGATTCTTCAAAACTTAATCTTTTCTCTGCATGTTTGTCTTTTATTCATACCAAACAGCCTATAGTTGCTGAAAAAGGATCTTGTGAAAAACTCTGGTGAGGCTGAAGTTATTCAAAGGCCTGTGTGCAAGGTGGATTTATAGTCAGGTGGAACAGCATTTTCAGCTTGTGATAAAATATTGTGTGATTACTTATGTTTAACATCAGGGCATGTGTTGTTTAGTCCTTGTTTGTAGGTTTTGGACAAGAACCTTAAGTCAAACCTCCAGCAGCTGGTAGTCCGCTGATCATAGCTTTTACCTCAGGCTTTTAATTGGCCAATATTGATTTAGGGTTAGTGTTTTATTCTCAGTTGTAATTTTGGCGTGTTTACAAATGTGCTGGAATTGTATTCCTGCAAATTAAAAAAAAAAAAAAGTTAGTAACCAAATGTAAGTATGTGCATTAAGGCTACTCCAAGTACAATTTATTACAAGTTGCATGTGATGGAGAGGATAACTTGTTACTAGCCCTCACTGTCTAGCTGTATATAGTTGTATCCAATACAGATAGCTACCATAATTTCCGGACTACTCAGGGTTCCCACACGTCCTGGAAAACCTGGAAAATGATTGACCAATTTTCCAGTCATGGAAAACATATGGAAAATGAGAAAAAAGGTCAAATGTCCTGGAAACGGTTAACTTATTCTGGAAAAATATTTATCCTCCCCCTGTCAATGCAAATGGGTTAAAAGTTCTGGGCAACATTAAGACATAGCGTTTCTCTGGTTCTAGCCAGCGCAGCGCCCCACGTGACGCTACCAGCCATCAAATTTGCATTTCCGCTTTGAGCAGTTCTGCAACCCAGTTCTTCCAACTGACTTTGTCACTACATTTAGCGACTTTTCAGACCCCGTTTAGGAATTATCGCCTAGAGACAAAACTAGTGACTGTAAGTTGAAAAGTGTCGCTAGTGTTGGTCCACAAATGTGAGGGTTTTCTCTCCCGTGGGCGGCCACAGGCACCTCTCTGTCTTCCCTTGAGTGACAGGCAGAGGAGAGTTTTATTGGGCGTGTCGGTTACTGAGTTGGCTGTGTGCTGAGAGATGCAACACATCTCTGATTTCAGCAACCCTTAACAGGTAATCTTAATGGGCCACGTTTCACTCAGTATTTCACACTTGTTTTATTGTCTGACAAAAATAAGTGAATGAAAACAATATTAGGAATTCTGTTGTATTACTATGTGCACAGATATGGAGCGAATTTTGTTTCAAAATAAATGCAAACAAAAAGAATGGATTTAACCTTATTATAACCTAACCCTAGGGCAACAGATTCCTACCAGGAAGAGCTCAGGAGCTGGTCACTTATGTGATGTAATATACATGGACACACACACTCACACACAAACATACGCACATAAGATACACACATAAGCATGACTCTGATCAGAAGCTGAAATTATTGGAGGGTATAGTGAATAGCTAAGCCGCCCTTAAGCAAGACACTTAACTCAGCTTCTACACTGTAAAAACTGAGACTGGGGTTAATTAATATTAAGTAAATAAATAATAGTAAGTTATACATAATCAAAATGACTGAGTACAGTTTGGAATCACATTGAGCTGATTTCATCACATTTGATCCATTTATTATTTGTGTTTTACTCAATTTTGTTGGAATAAAATCAGCATTGAATCACTGAGTATAATTTAATTACATTTTATTAGATAAAATCAATAAATTTTACTCAGTAATGGTTCGTTGTTTTTAATAGCCTTGCACTTCGGTCCACACCATTTTGCACCACATCAGCTATCTTTTGCTGCTCAATGTCAAGGGACAGCCATTTTCGCAAAGGTAAGATCTGTTCTGATTCTTTTTGGTTAATGAACTGTTTATAAGGAAGTTGCTGTAGTTGCTAAAAAATGGTTTTTCATCGCTGCAAGTTACTAAACATGTCTACTTTACTGTGCTGTAAGTCAAAATTAATAGTGGTTCGAAGTCAGTCTGCCTTCCATGTTTGACTTAAAGAGTGGGGTGGTATGCATTTGTTCTCGTAGTTTGAGGCCACATTGGGTAACAACTTTTTATGAGATTGATGCACTTTTGGTCTTGCAGCCAAAATTTTTATTCTTTTTTGGTGCGTGCTCGTGACCATCACCCGCCCTCATTGGATATTGGACAATCAGACTTTATTAAATGGAGTTTCCTGTTGTCGGCCAGAGAGGGCAGTGTTACACCACAGTGAAATGGGGGGAAACTAGAGAGAGGGAGGACATAGCCAAAGGAGAAGAAAGGAGGAGAAGAAAAAAAAGAACAAATTAGTTTGTAGACAGATGAATGATAGGTAGAAATAAGAAAAAAGGAAAAATGAAAGTACTAGGGAGGAGGAGGACTGGCAGTGCTGCAAGCATGAGGTGGAGTGGGGATAGCTGTGTTGTTCTTAACATTCACAACCAGTTAGCGACAGTATAAGAAACCCTGTTGGTCACCAGAAAGGTGGGAGACCTGTTTTAAAGAAATGGCCCAGCGGAGGGCAAGAGTCAAAGTAACGCGAATGGTGCATATTATTGAAAGGCTTTAACAGTGGCTTAGCACCTTATGGCGGGTACCATTACTTTCTTTATGATGTGTCCCGACAGGAGCTGATAAAACAATATTCGCATGCATATAAGCATTCACCACACATGAATGGTAAACTATCACCAGAGTGTAAAGAGATGTTGTTGCGAGGCTCAGTGGGTCGAGATGGGTCAAGCCTCCCCACCAGGCCACGGGAGCATCCAAGATACCACGCCCAAGCAGCCAACGAAGCCACCAGGCACACCGCGGACCCAGGTGCCCGGGAGGGAGACAACAAGCACCCCCAAGCCGCCAGGGCAGGAACCCGAGGGACAGGAAACGAGGGCCCCATCCGCCACCCAACGACCCCCAAACCCACCCTGCCGCCCACTCATCCCACCCCACCCCCACCGACCCAGCCCCCCCACACACAACTCCCAACCCGGACGAGCCAGAAACCACCAACGGCCCAAGGGACCAGCCATGAAGAGCCGGGACTAACCCCGCAGGAGGGCCCCAGCACAGCGCCAGACAGGCCACCGCCAGGAGCTGGCAGGCAACTGAGGGGTGGCACCGGACAGAGGGGTGCAGGGGAGGGGTTCGCAGTGATGCCACCCGGCATGCATCCCACACCCCCACACGCCCGGACCCAGAGGGAAGCAGCAGACTCACAGGCCACAAGCGCCAGGGATGCACCCCGACCCGCCCCACGAGGGGCAAGGCACCGCAGGCAACGACCCAGCCCCAAACCACTGCAGCCACCCGGACAGCATAGCAGGCCCAGCACCATAGCACTCCAGGGAACCGAGCC
>JAPZDZ010000011.1:8095984-8110689 GCA_029783805.1 Acanthurus tennentii
TTACATCACATAAGTGACCAGCTCCTGAGCTCTTCCTGGTAGGAATCTGTTGCCCTAGGGTTAGGTTATAATAAGGTGACAGTTGCCTTTTTTTTCCTGCCTCTTCCCTCCTCTCCCCTTCCAGTAATTCTCTCTGATGTCACCCGTGCTCCCCCCTCACTGCCGCTATTGCTCCAACTTGCCTCGAGAACGGGGGGGGGGGCATTCATTGGAATGTCAGCGATGGACCCATGCGTCACCCTCAGCTTCAAAGGGGCTTCAGTGAGGAGGAAGAGTGCAGGAGGGTGCTTTCTAATGACAATGCAGCTCACATTCTGTCGCAGTGCTAAAACAGAGGCCACTCTTCCGTTCTCTGCTGTGCAGTCCTTATTTAAATAACTCTCTGTGTTTTTAAACTTTAAAGATGCGTGCAGAAGCCAGATGTTTGCCACAGGCTTTTCCTCTAACCTGAAAATCTCTAAAGTCTGCATGTGAAATAACTCGCCGTGATTTCATAGTTCATTTTCTTATTTAAAGATTACCTTTAGGCAGTGAAACAAAAGATAGTGACATGCAACGAACACAAAATGCAAATCAGTGAAGCAAGTTTTATTTTCATGGTCAGTACTTCTACTCTTCACTTGAGAACTTTTACTGTGTCTTTTTCTCACACTTTTACTATGTACTTTTCTAATTACTTCCAACTATTCAACAGTAAAATCAAGGTTTAATGGGGCCTGCAGGGGGATGCAGTACGGACACATCGATCTATGAACACAACAGCATCCTTTAACATTTACTAGAACTCAGAGAGAGGCAAAGAGGAAACAAGCACCTGCGTCAGGAGAACTATGGCAGAGCAAAGGCCACGAGAGGTGGCAGAAATTGGCTCCATACAGTGACAATTCTTAGCCACACCTGGTCCCACTTTTTACACCCATAGTTAAAAAAGGCAACTATAATATGATCAACGCCCAGCTTGCTTGCTGACTGTGCAGCTGTGAAGAGGGCTCGAGTTCCTGTTGTATAAAGCAGGTCCTGGGTCACATTCAGGATGTGCTTTCTGAATGGCCCTTTGTCTCCAAATATGCTAAGTGTTCAGTTGGTTGCATCACATATTCAATGTGAAAAAAGACAAACTTTAAGAATTTGGTCCATAAGGCCAGATATGACTCTTTTAAAAAATATATCCTGTGCCCTCCCCCAAAAACCAATAATCCGTTTTGCAGCACCTGAACTGGGGACAAATCAATCGTGTTGTCTCTGGATTAAGCCGTAAAACAAGTTATTGTTGTGAAAGCATGGCTACTAGAAGAAAAAAACTGACTGGTGTTCTGTTTTTATGTTACCATTGACATTGAAATGACACCTTTTTTTTTATCATTTATTCAGATTTCAGTCATTTTTATGTAAAGGTTTAGGACAGCAATCTTGTTAGATTGAGCCTGTGCATTTGAATATCACTTTCAACACAAGTGTTACGACCCGGAAGAATGGTTAGGGGAAGATGGGAAGTAACAATAAAAGTAACCGGGCAGAGGAGACAAAATGATCAGTTGGAAAACGGCAAATCAGGATAAGCGAGTATTTTTTTCACCCCCCCCAAAAAAACAATACCAAAATAGACAAGCAACTAAAGGCGAGCACAAGGCCGATAATCAATAAAGCAAACCAAAATTACACTGTCTATTATTTAAACAAAGAAAAACACCACAGGCTCCAGCCACCGGGAAAACCTGGTCTTTGCAAAACACAAAACACACAGGAAGGCAACACAGTCACAGTCGACGGTCGGGAGGTTTGTAAGGTGAGTGAGAGTCATGAGCTGAGAGACCGCATCCACGCAGCTGTGCTTTTTTATATCCTCGCCCCTACTCATCAACCCAAGCAGGCTCACCTGTCGCACCTGGAGAGAGGAACCTACCGGAGAGAGAGAAAGAACACAAGACACACCCCCCCCCCCCACACACACAGCCATAACACAAGTCTGAAATGATGCAATATTACATTAATGTAAAGACAACAGCAGCACAGGGTTAAACCTGCAAACAAAGAGAGAGAGATTACATGCATAGCTTATTATTTTTGGAATTAATTAAAAATCATCCTTAATACTTTTTACCCCATTATCCTAATAGGATGTAATTTTGGAAGTAAAAAGTGAAAAAATTGGATTTTTACAGAGGAGATATTTGCAGCATTCACTCTTATACAACATTAAACAGACTGGAACATTATTTTATATTCAAAAGCATTTATTTAACAGATACCAAACATGAGAGCGCATAATATCAAAAATAATAAAGTACTGAGTACAGGTTTATTTGTGGAATTGACAAAAGCAAGACGTCTGACTCAAAAGTGAAAACTGCCATTCCCGTTTCACAACTTTTTATTTATCAGTGTTTTGGCAAAGTCATTATGAACCTTCAATTTTGTGCAATTTTTCTTTGTTTCACCTTTTGGTACCTTCCCTCTTTCTTTCCCACCATGCTTTAAGGGACAATTTCAAACCTGTTGAAGTTATGTACTGCAGTACATGAAGAGTATTATAATGTGCACTTATGTCTTGCAGCTGTGATGTTTTGGACTATTGTTGTAAATACCTACATTTCTCTAGTCACCACCAGTGATATAATTAGCGTAATTTGCTTAATGTGCAAAACAATGTGGGAAGCAAACAGCCACATTGCAGACATGCTGTACAAAGATGGTCATTACTCAAATTACTACATGACACTTTATTTTCATCTTGAGGCTTGAACTTCTCCTTGGTTGTTTATTTTTTTAAACTTTTTGCCCTCCACATCTCTTCCTTTCTCTCATGTAGGAGAAACAGACATTTGGTGGGGTTATCTCAGTCCAACAGATGACTTTCATTAGCAACCTAAACCTCTGCCAAATTCTACACATTATGATCATCTGCAGATTTGTCACTGTCAGATCCAACATGTTAGTGCCATCTTGGACGGGAAAGAACACATGGACATCGCCTTGTTTTAGGGCATCGACCTCCCAGGATTTACAATTTATATGCCATTTCTTACTTAACAATGCAACATCAAAGGATGCAAATAACTTTCAACTGACCTCAGTGAAATATTGTTCAAACCAGAGAGTTTTTGTTTTTGTATTTTAAATGCAAACAGACAGCATTGTATTTTTCAAAACAGAAACACCACAAAAGTTATTAACTTCAAACTTTCTGTATAATTACTTAAAGATCTGAATGGCAGCAGCATGTAATATGAGTTGTATAACTCATCTCTCTCTGTCATAGGACATAAATTGGACATTCAGACCTTTTATTTCAGCAAAAAGCCCATTGGAGGCAAATGTGTTAAACTGCTAATTCCAAGTTATTTTTGCCTTTATTTTCACAAGCTGAATTTCTTTAACTTTTGCCTCTGTGGACCAGCCTCTTTAGAGATTGTTGGTGGAGGACATATCAGCAGAGGTCAATGTTTTATGAATACTTAAACAGAAAACAGAAATCTAGTCAAATTTGGCCATTGCAAGTTTGTTAATAACAGGCTGACCCTTCAAATTTCTTCATGAAAAGCCACACACTCAGCTTTATTCAGCGTTATTAAATAGTAAACTGGTATCTTAAATAAAACAGAGTATAGAGAGCAAGGAACCATCACAAGTTTTACATCAGTGAACATTCTGTTGTTTTTCTGCTGGTTTACATTTGTGTACTTGCAAGGCTAAATACTGCCTTGACATTTGGCTTTAAATCAATTCAGTGACTGTTGTTACAGTAAAATCAAGCTTAACATGGTTGGACCCAAAAGGAAATGGAGCTTTAATCCTGACATTGTTGTGTTATGCTATGATCTGGGAGTGAAACAGCTCTGATTTGAATCGATGTGCCAGGCTTAATGTCTGAGATAAGCTGTATTGATTCAAACTGCTTGAATGACGCCAAAGCTTTGAGGAATCGCAGGAATAGTATTGATTCAGGTCTCTCAGAATCAAAATGCTTTAGTTTACCAAAGAATAAGTTTATTTACCATATGCATCTCTATCTGACAGCTCAGTCAGACTCAGTGAGTTTTTCTCAAATGTCTCTTCACCATTTAATAAAAATGACAATAAACTTCTGTGTGGTTCGTTACACAAACCCTCTTTATCTATTTGTTAAAAATATGCCCTGAGGGGCAGCAGATGCATAAATGTACTGAACAGCTAAAACTAAAAGGGTTGACCTGTTTTATGAAAACCTAAAATAAGCTAATAAAACTGTGCTCAAAAGTTAGCAACAAAAGTATGTCATCCTTCACCAACAAGTCATTACAAAGCCATTGCACATGTAAACACAGCTCCAAAGCTTTATTAATAAACGGTACCCTGTTTAAAAGGACTTGGTTTGTGTTGACTAATTTTTAATTTTATTGTAGATACACATAGGTGAGCAAATAGTACAATAAAAACAATATTATGACGGTGATGAACCACAACCGACACATTTTAATGCCTATATCTCTGTTTAACATATTTATGAAAATGGAAACCGTACATTTAAATATTCTGTAGAAATTACATCAGGAGATTTGCATGGTTAAAATACACAGACATAAAGTAAAAGTTTTTAATCACAACAAATGTGGGCTTAATGGTATAAAATCATTGGCTAAAAGTGTTATATATAACATTATAGGACAAATAACTGACATAATAAAACTCTTGAGAATTTGTTCACATCTGGCAAACAATGCTTTTAAATCTATCTATTTTAACTAATGGGTCATAATGTAAAGAACGGTGGTTATAATGTAGAGTTTCTCTATGGTTTAATGGTTAGGAGACTAAATTTAAACTCAGGTGCTTTCATTATGCTGCCACATATTCTTGCACATATTATATTGGACATAAACCCTGTAGGTGTAGTACACAGCACTATTTTGACCTTTGTGTAGGACTTGTGCTGTGATCAGTGCTAAAATGTTACATACAGCGCCTTTAAAGTGCATCACATTGTTGATTCCAGGTTGAGATGTGAATCAAATTAGTGTCAGGCGGAGAGAGATGAACCTCCCAGCTGTTGTGTTTGTTCTCACAAGGACTGTGGTCAACATCCACCTTTACATCAAGACCCCCCCCCCACACACACACTCCAACTCCATAGATCTATGTGTAATTGCTCCAGCAGGAGAAACAACTGACGTGTAGAAATGTAATCAGGTAAGGCACATTGACCTTTCCAAGCTACAGACGGAGCATTACTCATGTATAGATCACAGAATGGCGTTAGGCAAGATACCCAAACAGAGGCCCTCTTAGATCTCTGAGGGTGTCTGGCTGAAAAAAATACAGGCAATGCAATTATAACAAGAAAAAAAAATTTCTTTGTTATTTACCTTAGTTCTAATTATTTTTTTAAAATTTGGTAAGAAAAAGGGGCAGAGGAAGCACGGTGGGTCTTTACCATTTATGGATCCTGTAATTTAACATAATTGAGCCTCAATTTTGGGTTGATCTGACAAACTGGGCTCAAACTTTCTGTCTTTATATTAAAACACACATTTATATTTGCAAATAATCAGGGGGCAAAAAAGTTGATCATTTCCGTAGTGCTAAAATCCCACCATGGTCATATGTGACCTTTTCAATATAAGTGGGTACCCAGCTAAATTTTACCACTGTATTACACATAATGGAGGGTAAAGAAAAAAAAAAAAATGACAAGAACAAAACTAGGCAGTAAACTTCAGCAAACATATTTTCTAAGAAGCAGAGAGACAGACGGATAGACAGATGTCTTTTCTTTAGCTGAAGGAGTTCAGTTTTCATTAGCTGGAATTAGTGTTAAATTGCTTAGATGAATTTGCAATTGAACTTCCTTTCACCTGCTTTTTTATGTCAAATTGTCCTTTAATTACCTTTGAAGAAACCTTTCTTAAAATGCAGATGAACAAATCTGTAAGTTATAAAGCTGAAAAAATAAGGCTGAAATGAGGCTCACTGTGGCCTGCTAAATATTGTTCAGAATCTGTGTATGAACATAGAGTCAATAAATGGCTTGAAGTCTCTCTGTTCACTTTAAGGTATTATGCCAGGACTCCAAAAAGCCAAAACTGAAACACAAGTGAATGTATATTTATAAAACATTTAGCATCTGGGTGATGGGTGATGGTGTAACAGCAGAAGCTTACATAATGCTAATTTACCTGTTGTTCTTCAAGCTACAGGTTGAACTGCAGTCTGCAGTCAGAATGAGAAACTTGGATGAACCATTTGGACTGGTCAGATAATCAACATCACTAATAAATTCATATGTAGAACTAAGGTGAAATGTAAAGCAGGTGTGTGTTTTTTTTGTCTTTTTTGTGGAAACCTTTTTTTTCATCTGCTAATAAAGAATCCATCCATCTATCTATAATAAGGCTCTGTAGGAATATAAATTAAAGCACAATGAGGATGCTCAACCTTTTTACTCATAATTAATTTTCTTGTCTATGAGGCTTGAAAGGAGAAAAAGGACAGAAAAAGTACCTTGCGCAAATTAATCACCTCAAGAAGCGCCACAGGATTACGGTTTCTTTTCTGAACAGCCTCTCCAGATGCAACAAGCACGGCACTCGACAAAGAAGCCTCTTGAAACCTCATTTTGTCATGCATTGTGGCATCTGCTGCACCTCACAGTGGGGACAGGCTCACTCCTGGATTACCTGACAGATAATGAGCCGTACAAGGCCATAATTAGATTGACATTTCCTGCCAATAGCCCAAACCTCTGTAACTGCTTGTTGTAGTTAATTGTATATTCAGGCTGAGATCATTTAAGACTGTGCTGCCGGCCGACATGTGGCTTTGTATTTATCTTAATGTGCTGATGTCTTTTTAATGTGTCTTTGACAGCATAGATTGCTGATTGATTATGTACTGATTAAGGGAATTAGAGGTCACTGGCAGCAAGTAGGATTCAAGGACATTTAGGGCTTAGCTTGGACCTCTGTGGGGGGCGATTCCAAAACAGGTCTATTTTTGAGTTTTTTAATGCAGTTGGCAGTGAATGCAAATAAATCAAAAACCTTTGCTCATTTTTTATTTTAGTTGAGATGCTGTGGAATATAAGGTATTGTAAGTAATCAGTATTGAAGCACAAAAAGAACTTCTGTCATTACGCATTTACTTACCTAAGGTGGAAAAACTATGCAGCTGATTGTCAAATTGTCAAAAAAAAAAAAAAAGGAAGCAACAACACACAGGCCTGTCTGCATCAGTGGAGGTGTGGTGGAGCAGGTGAGCAGTTTTAGGTTCCTGGAAATCAACATAATAGAGAACCTGACGTGATCATCACCCGATCTCCACTTTGAGAAAAAAGCAAAAGCAGAAATGTATTTCTGACGAAACTTAATAAGTCAGAATTCCAGAAGTTCTTGTCAACTTTCACAGAGAAACAACAGAAAGCGTTCTGTCTGGAAACATTACAAACAGTAATGGGATGTGTACTGCCCAGAATAAGAGGGCTCTGCAAAAGGTGATTATGACCACAAGGAACATCAGAGGTACCCATTTAGATCCTCTTGGCCATTAGGTAATAATGTGAGGTTTTCAAAAAAAGAAAAAAAGGAAATCTGTTTTGTGGTAATAGATTGATTTAAACATGAATCCTGTTAAAGAAAGAAAAGAATTACCAGTGAAATAAGAGGAACATGGCCTGCTAGCCAAACAACAGCACCTGCATCATGATGAAAAATTGACTTTTCTGAGTCTATCAGACCTGCAGTATTTTACTGACTGTAATGTACAAGGGCTTTTACATATTCACACACAATATGTACAATTCTTTAGTTTCAAGGATGGTTTTAATTAAATAACATCCAGCTAACTAACAAAGACCTGATGACTACAGTGGCTGCTGATCTAAGTGGCTTACATGAAAAAAATAGGCGAACAGAGGATGGTCTTCATCATCATCTCCTTTTCTCAAATGAGCTTGGAGGCTGATTTTTAACGTCCTTGTCTTTGCTTGATGCTCTGTTGTGTATCAGCCAAATTTTCTCCCTCTCACGCTTTCTCATTCTCCTGTTTCCTGCATTGCTCCCTCTCTTCCTTAGTTCAATCATGCTGTAATAAAGACACTAATAAAGAAAAACAAAAACAAGATGAGTAAAGAACTTCCTCAGTGAGGTCAGTGCCTGAGTTCATATCAGAAGAGATGCGAGTGGCCTCGTCTCAACCAGCAGCTTTGCCTTTCATCAAAGATAACCTGGTTATCATACATCTGATGTGAAATTGGTTTCTGTGTAAGTTCACATAATTAATGAAGAACATATGTGCAGGTAATTGTGTTTTTGAAATAATAAGAGAAAATATCCTTTTATGATAGGAAATATAATATAAAATAAAATGCAAGGTATAAGTTGAAGGTATGAAGTTGGTGTGAATTTAGTAAAGCATAATTTTGCATGGCTTCAATAAAACCAGTTAAAAATGTATTATGTATTGGTCTAAACTATACTAACACTGATTAAGTTTTCTGCTAAATCACCTGTAGTCTCAGTGTGATTGGCACTGCGACTAGTGAATGAAGTTTTGCAAAACGGTTGCAAAAAGTTGTAGTTTCCTTCGAGTTTGAGTTCTTTTCCTCTTCTGAATCCCTTTTATCAAAAGAAATTTTCAATGTTGTTTATGTTTTGACTAAATGTGATTTTTATTCAAAAATATAAAGCATAAACAAATGCTTGATAGATGACATGAAATACCTGTACTTGGATCATTTATAAATTAAGCATAATGGTAATAATCTAGTGGTTGTTAAACTTCTCTGTCATGCTGCCTTTCAGAAGCAAAAAAAAACTGTTCCACATGGTAATTTTTTATTAATCATCAGCAATAACAGGAAAGCAACTAACAGAAAAGATACATGTTGTTTAGTGAAACTCTTGCTTATTTTCTCTATCATGTCGCACTTTTTTTTCAGCTCACATGCAGTTTGCCACATGGTTTGAGAACCACTGTCGATTACAGAACTAATTTCATACATTTTCTCTGAATTGCTCTTTTGATGAGAAATCATCAATGTTTCATATGGTTTTTTTTGTGTTAACTGTTATGTTAACTTTATGTATCATATGTTTACCATGTTCACTGTCTGCATTTAGAGGTTTAGCATGCAACTGACTGAAATGAGTCTTGTGTAAATGGACATTTGCCTGAATTTACAGATAAAGTTTTAACTCTAACAGCATCAACAGCAGAAGATCAGAAAATAAGTTTGCCTGTATAATCAAATATCATAAAAATACTCATAAAATAGAGGCAATGAGCAATAATTGGTTGTAAAAATCTTGTCTTGCTTTTTCATCCTAGAATATCACTTTGATAACTGCTTTACGACTACGACTGAGCTGCACGTTGCTTTTGTTTCAGTGCTGAATATGAACACCACTGACTGACTCTGTAGCGTTGGACTTAATGATCGCATCTTTACTGCTTGTGTAAAAACTCAATCTAGATTTTATTTGCTATTGTTCTATCTAACTGCAATCAGTGTATTTTTTCCCATAAGTGAAGTAATGCATCTAATTTCAAGTTAAGCTTACTCAGAGCAAAGTGATTAAATTTTACAGGGAAAATTTTGTTTATGTGAAGACTTATGACGATAAGTGCCGTGAAGATTGTAAAAGCAGAGAGAAGACAGAGGGACTTGAAACTAGTAGGGGAGTATCTGGTGGTATTGGTGTGGAAAGTCCTCTGTTCATATGATTTTGTGCTGTTAGCCCAAGTTAGGAATAATGGGTCACCACTGCAGTACATGCATTCAGAGGTGGACTCACAGATCATCGCTTCCACATGGCTGGACACACTGAATGAGCACGGAAGAGGCTGTGATATGGGTGGATGATGTGCGTGTGTGTGTGGTATGTAGTGTATAGGGTGGAGAGAAGTGGGTGGAGTGGGGCCTGGAAGGAAACTAGTGGGAAGAGAAAAGGCAAAAGTCAGGCTGGCAAGTTAAAACAAATATTAAACTTGAGGGATATACAAAGTACATTGCTTTAAGTTTTAGTTTCAAAAAAATATATACAGATTAAAAGTTTATCTAAACAATCTAAGACATGAAATAAAAACAATACGTAATTTGCACATGTTTATATAGAATCCTTTAAATGGTCGAAAGTTAAGTTTATCAATGAAAGCCTGACTACACTGACTGCTAAATAAGAACATGCTAAATAGCAGACAAAGTAGAGCTGAGGCTGATGGGAATGTTAATACTTCTGCAGATACTTCTGCTGATGGGAATGTAAATACTTCTATATGATTCTAAATTGGTCAAATTTAAATTTGACCAAATAATGTCACCAAAGTTGCAAATTTATTAAAACTCAAAGAGTTCTAGGACAAGAACGGCTATGCAGAGTTTATCTATTATTTTATCTGCACCAATTTCACATCAGTTAATCCAAAACAGTCTTGATTAAATGGGTACATGCAGCAACAGACCAAAACAATGAAGTTTAAACTGAAGATGCAGCTGATTAATCGTAAAGTTATGGTTCATTTAATGCAGTGAAAATGAGTACAACGCAGTAAAAACTGTTGCCTGACACTGCAGAGCACAGAGTTAATTTTTTCTCCTTATGAACTGTGCTCTGTTTTTCCAGAGAGAGATGAAGAGGACAGGAGCAGGAGAGAGAGAGAGCTGCTCACACTGAGAGTGACCAGGCAGTTCTCTGAAACCCTGGTTATGCATTGATAGTGTACTTCACAACTATAATGCACTGCAGGTCTGGGAACACACACCTCTGTGGGTGGTAATGCTACGCTTCTTCACTGAGTCACAAACACAACAACCTGAATGAGCCTGGTGGACAATGACCCAAGCCAGACAAATGCACACACACACACCAACACACCAACACACACACACACACACACACTAATCGCGTGGCCTCTCACATCTCAAACTTGCCATCAGACACCCTGTCACCCCTCTATGCTGTGTGTCCTGCTGAGCCCTCTGTCAGCCGTGACTGACAGGATGACAGGGGGACGTTGTTGTGAGTCATGCCTGGGCTGGTGGCCTCACAGCTGGGTACCTCCAGCACCACACCTGGGTACACCGGCTGCCAGCCACGGCAGTCGAACCAGGCACAGAGAGTGACAGAGAGACAACAATCACTCACAAAGAGAGGATGAGATTCAAAATGGGTCATTCAAGATGGATGGAGGATGTTTAATATTAATGTGTGACAGAGAGTCGGACTTAAGTAGCCTGTAAGATAAAACCTGCGTAATAAGGGTTGATCTGCAAGCGATGTGCAGCAGCAAACCAAAGTCAGAAAGAGGACACAAGTGAAAAGTTTGTTTGAGAAGAGAATTTGATCTGAAGCCAAACAGCTTTTTTAAGGCTGATTGCAGGATTAAAGGAATATTCAGGAAATCTAGTCTGTAAGCCTCAGTGATTGGTGGATGCTGATAGCATTGCTTTATCTCTCAGCTGTCTAAAGTGACCAGTAATGGGTGTTTACATTATGTTCAGAGTTGACTTTTTTCATCCAGCACATAATCGCACAAAATCAGGATTTTTGGGGGGGGGTAAAAACTCTTTCTAAAGGCTTTTCTGAAATGTGAGAACTGTGCCTGAGACCTTTCTGGATCTGAAGAACATAACCTCCATACCTACCTTGTTTATTATCTACTTAGAGGAGTCTCTGATGAAGCAGGAGCTATTATAGTGGAGAAAACAACAATTTACTTGATTTTAAACAGGACTTTTTCCCACAAACCACTATTTTAAAACAGTTATAGAGCTAGCAAGTGGTAGAACTGGCCAACCGACATTGCCATAGAGAAGCGCTACTAGCATAGCTTTAGGGAAAAAAAAATCTTAGAGATCATGATAAATAAACAGATTAAACCAATAGTTCTGCAGTCAGCTGACACTTGTTCTCCTACTACTGACCACTGACTAGTATTTTACTTCCTCGGCATCACCTCACTGGAACCTACCACCTGCTCAGGTGACCACAGAGTGAGCTACACAGATGTTCAAATAGTTAAGAAAAATAACAAAATCCTTCATCTAAGATTCCCTAATTATTGTTGACATTGTAGTTGAGCTATCAACATTAATGCAAACTCATGAGTGCACAACTGTTCGTTTAATACTGATTAGTTTTATCATTCCTTTCAGAACTTCACAACGGCCTGAAGTACTACATGCTGATGCACACCTACTAACACTTTCTCTTATTGAGCAGATGCTTCAACCAGCAGCACAGACAGTAAACATGAAAAAAATGTACAGAGGTTTATGCTTGTGACAAGAGACTGTACACTCACTCATTTACATGAGTGCTGGTCTGAACCCTTCTGAAATGCTTTTTCACAAGTTTAGTAATGTACAGTTACTTTTCCACTAAATTAAGGAACAGAGGCATATGAATGGGCTGTCCAGGTCACCACATAATCACCACACAGATCAACTGCCAGAGTTGCAGGATTTGGATGAGAACCTGTCAGACCCTTAATACAGGCTTTTGATTGGCTAATGTGGCCGCAGGGTTAGGGTCATATCAACACCTGTTGGTTTAGCATGCTCTTAATATTGTTTTAGATGTGTTTTTTGCATTTTCATTTAGACAAAGATTAATTTAAAACAATGCTTGTGTGAACAAGTTTTTTTTAAAACAAAAGAGAAAAAACTCTGCCTTAAAAAGAATACCAGTGTACATCACCAATGTACAGCGAAACCTTTTTAACGGATCATTGCTTTGAGAAAAAGAAGGCTAAACAGCTTCAGTTAGGATGGGTTTGATTACTTTTATATTCTGACTTACTAAATTCACAAATGTTTGAATCCACATTACAACCCTACTCAAACATCACACCTTCACACAGCAGTATATTAAAAATAACAACATAAAGACTCTGTATAAATTACTCAGAATTATGCTAACTGCGTCACATTTGTGTTGCCAAAGACGTCCTGCTGGTTCGCTGGTGTAAAACTTAATAAAACTTAATATGAAGCCCCATGAGAAGTTCTTGGCAGCTTTACACAACCCCTTTTCAAACGGAATTGTACTGTATTTTACTTTTATATGTCCGTTGTTAGTCCAGCCTTTTTTTCCTTCACACAAATTGTCAGGTTTTATGAAGAGCCAAAGATGAATGTACTAAATTAACTGCAAGTTTTTTTATTTAGATCGTGAGTTCAGTATGACTGAGTCTTTTGTCAAATAATTGGTAGAAAATGAAAATGCCTGAGAGACGAGCAGACCAATGCGAGCACGTTGCCAGCGTTACCAAGCGATCCTTTTGTATGTACACATAAGCGATCTCTCACCATCAACCAAGACACTCACGGCTGTGAGCTCATTAATTTTTCGATGAGCAGAGACATGCTGGCAAATGTGGAACACGGTCACCTTGTTTACTTGTTTACTGAGAAGAAAAGTTGGCTTCGTTGTAAGTTTTGGGTGACTTCGCCCATCAGTGGCTAATCACAGAGCAGCTGAATGTACAGTGAGAGACGAGCCCTGACCCTCCGACAGACACCCGGCCAAGCAAACAGACCTCAGATGCTGCTAATCTAATCACCTCATCCACATGGCAGATCACCTTCCCTCACCTCACAAACACACACATACACACACACACACACACACACACAGAACTTGTTGTGCCCCAGCTGGGAGTGGAGCCACCCAGACACCCAGACACAGCTCACTGGAGCAAGGACCAAACCAGCACCTGCTGCCTGACTGGGAGGACCACACACATGCATACACGTATGCGCACTTGCACATACACACTCGCACATACACACACGCACACACACACACACACACTTTTAACTGTTTTGTCTCCCAGGCCTTGTTTTAAAGTGAATTTCCTGCCCTCCTGTAAGAAATGACCTTACCCATCATCCCTTCTGTCATTTATCCCTCCAGTTTTCCTTCTTCCCCGACTGAGGTTCCAATTTCCTGTCTGTTTTCCTTAACTTGTCTTCATGCTCATCTCTAAGCATTGCTTATCCCCTCGTTCAGATAGTCTCTATTCTGCAGAAAGATTCAGTAACAGTAATTTCTGCCTGTTTCAGGGGCAAGTGGCTATATTTAATTAGCCTTGTAATTAGGGAATTTTGATCGGACCGGATGGCAAATTCAAAAAATGCACTCCAGGAATTGTATGAGGCCATCAGCAGTCACATGGCAAAACAGCCCGATGCTGTTATTATTGTTGCTGGGAACAAACAGACCTCAGAACTGTTTTGCCTAGATTCCACCAGCACGTCCTCATCTCCACCAGAGGAAACAACACACTGGACCATGTCTACGCCAATGTTCCTGGCAGTTACAGAGCCCTCCTTCGTCCTCATTTTGGCCAGTCAGACCACATCTCCCTGCTTCTCCTGCCTATTTACATTCAGCTGACAAAAAGGGTCAAACCAACTGTGAAAACAGTTGAAGTGTGGACAGATGAAGCTACAGCAAATCTACAGGACTGTTTTGAATGCACAGACTGGCAGATGTTCAAAGATGCTGCTACTCAGGAGAACCACATCGATCTTGAGGAATACACATCATCAGTGACACCATACATCAGCAAATGTGCTGATGTCGTGGTAAAAATAAGGACTGTTAAGTCATTCCCCAATGAGAAAGCCTGGATGAATGGTGAGGTGAGAGGTCTAGAGCCAAAAGAGCTGCTTTTAAGTCAGGTGACAAGGAAGCTTACAGCACTGCCAGAGCAAAACTGAAAGCTGG
>JAPZDZ010000011.1:8111032-8132404 GCA_029783805.1 Acanthurus tennentii
GTATCCGCTGCTGTACCACCAGACTACAGAGCAGCTTCTTCCCTCAGGCTGTGAGACTGCTTAATGCACCATCTGCATTCCTCCATGTTTAATAATTTATCTTTTTCAAACAATCGATAACTCAATCAAGAGGGAACCACATTTTAATTTCATTATACAACTTTTTGTATATAGTGTATAGTCCAAATCAAGTCTGAAGTCTCTTTGTGTGCAACTTAAGTGCGACTCGAGTCCCCATCTCTGCATTACAGTGTTGAGTTTTATAAAAACTCATTGAGCCCCCTCAAATTCTTTCCCTCCTTGAAATTCCAGAGGGTTTGTGAAGATTAGAAAATGTCACTTGAGCTGCCATTGACATAGTGATGAGTGGAAATTGTGTGAAATTTCAATTTGGGAAGAACTTTCCCTCTTAATTAAGGTCTTTATTGTTTGTTTTATTTAAAACAAAAAACATAATCATGACCTGACAGCATTTATGTAATAGGCAGCATCAAAATGGTGAGAGGGATTCAGGTCAGCTGATGTTGTTTGAGTCAGTGAGAAGAAAAAAAAACAGATATAGCTTGTTCCAGTCAGGATGAAGCCACTCAGTCACTGGCTTACCTTCTTATTTTTTGTCAGTTGCCAAGTCCCACAAAACACACAATAAAGTTAAGGATGAACTTAACTGGTAGCATTAATTTTTTTAAATTTTCTATTGATATTTTGATAATATCATTATCGTCTGCTTTTTTGTCTGCAGTAATCTTGTAGAAAAAATCTGACACCTTGACAGCCCTTTTTCAGAGCAAATCAGGGTTTGCGGCAGAAGCCACAGGTTTGTGCCACAGTTTGGGACTGCCAACCCGTTTGCCAATGCAGATTAAGTCTTTGTTCTCCCTCATGGCCTGGTTGATTAGCCCCACTTGGTCTGATAAGCTTAATGGCCACTGCAGCAGGATGTTGGGTTGTGTTTCTCCAGAGTTCAGTCGGCTTCAACTTTTTGACTCAGGACCACTGTATTTTTTTCAGAGCCCCCTGCAGACCACACTGCAGCAGTCCAAACAGACTATCCACATTAAAATTAATGGAAAAACTTGCAATTTTGCTGCAATCCCTGATTTAGTCTGAAAGAGGCCTTAATAAAGCACATACACCAGAAGAAGACAGACTACTCTGCTGTCTGACATGATGATGATGAACTCATTATAGATTGTTGTCTTCCTGTGTTTCATCCAGTACCTTCGTGCCACTCTTTATGTGAACCTCTCATGAACCAGTATGCAGAGTTGGCAGGAAAAAACAGGATCCCAACAATAAAACTACATACAAAAACATAAATAGAGAATGCAATTACACTGACGGACTATTATTGAAAAAATGATGGCCATACGTGAAAAAAGGGCTTTCATTTTCTTGTGCCCATTCAGAAAATGTCATCCATCCACGCAATTAAGATGACACACACAGGCGTAACGAGATGTGTTCTGTGCTCATGCCTTGGTGGATTGTTTTCAGTCAGTAAGCAGCACAGGCACCTGAGCCACCAAATCCTTTCAATTATTCTCCAACTGAGGACAGGGCTACTCACAAAAAGAAAAATAAAAGACAAAAATATAGAAAGAAAAGTGCATGATGTAACAAATGGGTCAAATATTACTGTGGAGGCCACTGCAACACAAATATAAGTTTCAAAATTTTATTTTTACTCACTTTTTTGAAGTTTTCCTAAGGACAGTGTTGATCCATTGTAGTTCTAAATAACCTGCTTAGTAGCTAAATATGCCATGACTGTAACTGAGGGATTTGAATTGGAAATTGAATTGGAACAACTGACCATCAGCAACACCACATCTGCAGTCTCTTCTCTGTTCGTTTTCAGCTCGTTGCAGGCCTGAAGAGTTTTTCTGCCACTGTGATGGTCACAGTCAGTGGTCCAAGGAGAAGTTGAAGAGGTCCTGCTGAGCACACACCCGTGGCACACAGCCCTGCTGAGCACCACTGACATAAACCCTACAGCACAGTGCTGTAAAAATCACTAAACACACTCACACACACACAAACATCAGCACAGCCCATTAGATGTCATTACAGAGCGAGGCAGGCATGTCATGTCAAACAAAAAGGATGGAAACAATATTAAAAAGCATGTCGATGTAAGTGGAGCAAATTGCAAGGTAAAAAAAAACATCACATTGAACAACAGGAGATTCTACTTAAAACAGTAAAAGTCAATCAAGCACTCCTCACAAGTTGAGTCATGGGACCCCTTTAAAGTAGAAAGGTAGACCTCTCCGCCAACCAGCTCTCCAAACAGTGAGCCAGAGATCACTGATCAAACTCACACAGAGGCAGGCCTGGCATTTTAATTAGAAACCTCTTGTAAATCACAGCAGCTACTGTATTAGGATCTCACTGTAAGAGAAGAATATCCTGCTGGTCATATCCTAATAATAGAAGTACTAAAATAAATCTCATTGTCCAGTACAGATATAACCACTGTCCTGATTTAACAGACCAGGGCCTATCACTCAGAAAAATTGCTGCATTTTTCAATTATGGATGAACGGAAGTGAATAATACAAGTTTGAGTCCATGCTAGCCATGCCACATTCTTGTTATTTAAAAAAATGCCAAAATAACCATTTTCTGACATGTAAACACCAAAACTGTTCATGTCAACATTGAAGACTTTTTTTAAAGCTCCGATACATCAAACTGGGCTCTTGGTAGTTATTACTGTGTTTAAATGAAACATGCCATGTATTTACCTTGCTCTTTATTTACTGGCAGCTTGGGAATACGCGTGTGCGTGTGTGTGTGTGTGTGTGTGTGTGTTTGGATAGATATTTTAAACATAAATAATACATAAGTATGAATCTAGAAATGAACACAAAGTTAAAATGAACATGACAGACAGGAGTGAAAGATGGAATTGTATAACGGTATAAGAGACGGTGGTGGCACTGCTGTTTATTCTGAAATGCTTGTCTGTCATTTAATGGTAACTACATCCATATTAATGACTGAAAATGACAACAAGAACCAAAAATGTCAAGCTGATTTTGGGTCAAAAGAGGGCAGAAGACATTGCTTAGCAATGAGGAAAATTAGGAAAAAATCAAAACATTCCACTACACTGACATTGAGTCATTGTGATATGTCAGGACTGTGTGGCTGTCAGCTGTGTTTTTTTTTCCTTTAAACAATCTTGGCTTTTGATGAGGCAATACTGCCGGTTGGATGCATTGCAAAGGAACAAGTCATTTATTGAACAATAGAGCTAATGGAACCTTAAGGGGCTGCTATTGATCAGCGAGCTGCCACTCTTTTAGACTAATGTGATCAATAATTCAACCATGGCATGAAAAAAAAACTCATAATTGTGCCAGTTTGGGCGTGGCATACGCTCGTCTGACTCCTTTTGTGAGAAATGTGAGATGTGCACCTTCCTACAAAACATTTCCATTTGGGAGACTGAAAATAAGCTGCATGCTAGGTGGATGCTATTAATACGCCATATTCATGGCAGAGAGAGCACTTTCCTATGAACGACAGGCTGTTCTTCTCAGGGAGGAAGGAGGTCCTGCATGGTAAAATGGTTTTTATAATGGAATGGGGGGGATGCAGCTGAACTTTGGAATGGGAGTGGAGAAAGTAAAGGGGAAAATGAATAGAAAGAGAGGGGACAATAGAGAGCTGGGTGGGAATCAGTCACACAAAAAATGAAGCTGTTAAAAGTGGTTTCATTTGGTGACAAAGTGGAGAGAAAGTACAAGGACAGAAGAAGCTTGAACCTTTGAAGGTTTCCATGATAGCAAGGTTTGATTGCTGTGTACTGGAGATGTGGAACAGAATATAAGGCCACTTGACATTGAAAAATCTAAAGCCTGAATCTGAGTGAAGAGAGATTACAGAAAAGCTTCTCTTACTAAATAGAGCTGTGGATTGTTCTGTTTTATCCTTGATGCTTGGTTATTAAAATCCTACACAGTGCTATTTATTGGTACAGATGCTGAAATCAGATGTCTTCCTAAAAGACAACTAAGACTCTACAGTCTGCAGTTTTATTTTGCTCTCAGTTGCTTTTATCACCTGGTTTAGTTTTAGAGGAATATCCATCTTGCTCTGTCACTAAAGCTCTCGCTAATCTTTCATATAAAACAGCTACTTGTTCAATTGGAACAGAGGTCTGGCAGAACATGACAAAATATGTTCCAGCTATAGCCCGTACATGACTGCCAGATTAGAATTGTTGTTAACTTGGAGTGCAGACAATTTGGGTTCACTCTGCAGCTCTTGTGCCAGCTCTGGACTGGAGACAGCCTGTTTTATCACATGAAGTATCCTGAGGCTCATTGCGGTGGTTCATTCATCTTTTGACACATAAAAAATTCCATTCTTTTTTTTCTTTCAAAATCATATACATTCACTGCTTTAATTCTGTTGCTGTCACTCTCACCCAGGTGTCCTCCAGAGCTCTGTGCTCGGTCAGACTCTGTTTATATACTTAGGATTTGGTGACATTGGTGGTAACAACGGCTCATCTTTTAGCTATTACATGCTTTAGAATTGAGTCCAGTTTTTGAAAATGAAATGTTTATTGTCATGCACATTTAAATCCAATGGATTGTTCAAAATAGTTGTTTAGGTGGCATTACTCTTAGCAATTTTGAGTGGATGTTAATTAAAATCTAAGCTCAAGGCTTCATCCCAGGGGCAGGTGATGTTTTTGTAGGTCTGGATCTTAACACATTTATAGCAGTTTTGATCAAGCTCACCCTTGTACTCAACATTGGTCTAGTCCATCTTGAAATCAGACTTCTGTGATCGGATCTAGAGTTTAAATTATTTCTATTAATATTATTTTTGTTCATTGGTGTTTCAACAACCAGGGACATGATTACCTCTGTACAAAGAAACACATGAATGTGAAAGGTGTTCTAAATACTGTTTTTATTGTTTTTACCACCCCAGCTTTATTCATGGTAATAAAGAGAAAACTCCAAAACAACACTAAAACCATCATGCTGGAAGATGTAATTTGTAGATCTTTATGGAAGACAGCTTAAAAAACACTTTTGTACACTTAAAGTGTTGGAGGGGCACATGGGCTTTTATTTTTTTAAGTTTGGAATCTTTTGTTATGCAGTGCAAACCCTGGCATATATAATGCCTCCCATTTATGGATTTAAATTTCAATGTAAAACTTAAAGGCAAAAGGAAAAGGATAAATAACAAAAAACATGAGCTCATAACTTTCTTCTGCAAAAATGAACACATAAGTCTCTAACTCACTTCCCATGTTAACATACATATTCAACATGAGCGGAAATGTTGAGGTGCTGTACAAACAGTTTTACGGTCTCTAATGACCTGTTGCTGGCTGTGCCTTGAGAAACTGTGGTGTTATGCACCTGCACATTTACTGAGAGGCTGGGCAAGACATGGATTACGTCACACGTCTCAACTTGTTCTATCACCTCTGGCTATGAGGAGATTAGATTAGGATCATATCCTATCATGGATAAAAATAATAGTCACATTCATCCTGCCCTGTTTTCCTCCTTTACTGTGACATGACTGAAGGATAATACAGCCTAAGTCGTCATCAATCAGGCTGCCTGTCTGTCTCTCTGTCTATTTGTCTGCATGTGTCTTGTTTTCCTGTCACAGTTTCGTGTCAGTTTTCTCACTACACCTTCACAAGAGCTCAGAGCTCAGACAGGGCACGTCTTCCTCAGTGTTTCTCCCCTCTTGCTTCATTTGATTAGAGGTTTATTTTTAAAGATTTCATGGAAAACTGGCAAATGTCATCTGTGGTTGTCGTGAAGGAAAAGGAAGCAAGACATAAAACATATACATTCAACATTACCAGGAATGGAATAAATTGGTGTGTTTGTCTGTCCAGCTGGTCCATGAGAGTCAGCAAAGTGTTACTGCCAGCGTCGCCACCCGGTGACACAGACTGTCCTCACCCAGTCATTATCTGGGCAGATATGCCCGGGGTGAGGATGACTCGTCTGTCTTCCTCCGGTTGTTCTTTTTCTCTCCCTTCTTCACCTCACTCTCTTTTCTCTCTTCTACTGTCCATTCCTCCTTCCTTTTCCCTCTTTGAAACACAAGCTGAATATTATGTATTTCTCTTCCTAGCGATGTGTAGATATGCAAAAAACAAACGCATTGCTTTTACAAAATAACATGGGGTGAATAATTGAGCATGATGTGACATTTACACAAGCACATGTGGGTTTTGAACATTTCAAATGTAACACTCAAAAAAAAGGCTTTTGTAAGTGACAAACATTTCATGTGAATTTATTACACAGGAAACAATTTAAAAACCTGTTCTACACATAAAAATCTTATCCGTAGCATCCTGCTTTTTTGGCCACTTGGGCGCAGTGCCTCAGGCTGTAAATTGAACATGAAAGTATAATCACCTCATAAAGATTATGTGCTGAACGTGTTACCAAGCAGTTGCCTGTGTGAAAGTTTGCGACAGATCCTGTGAAAAATCATTCACTTCAAGTTGTGTCGTGGCCATCTGAAGTGAAATATTCACTTGTTTTTGTTTTGTTTTTTTGGATCTGAGCACCGACTGATGTGAGAACCATGTTGTGATACATGGTATTATTATTATCATTATGCCAAATAAATTAAAGCTCAAATAAAGCTTGAAAACTCAAAAACAAATGCCTGTTTTAGAGAGGAGTGAAAAAAATCTATGTGTTTTTATTGGTCATGTGTATGGGCATGGTAAAGCTGCTCTATACTGCACCCTACAGAGTTTAAAGTAGGAAGCCCCTTTGGTAGGTTTCAGCTGCATTTATGAAAATTGGCAGGCAAATGCAACTTCCATGGACTTACAAAAAAACCCAAAACTATTGAAACAATGATGTAAACCTAACAGAGAAGTCAGCCATTTTCATTAAGGGTGCAAAAAAGAAAGGGTTCTTCTTCAACACAGTCCTCTAAGAGATTAAACCAGATTAAATTTAAATTTGATCAGAGCATTCTTGAGATCTTTGGGATGTTAATATTCATGTGTCACTACAAAACAGAAAGTTGTTGTCACTCAGTCATACTGTGTCCCATCAGTCCCCAAAATCACACAGGTAACAGGTTGATTTCAACACAAAAGGAAATGTTACAATGTAATGTTTTCAGAGAAAATATGTGTGCATCCCTGGGAAGGATTAATTGTCACTCAACTCCAATCTTATCCAACTTTAATCCATCAGAGATGCAGCATGCGTACCTGGCACCATCACTGAAACAACACTAGATTATCTTATCTTTTCAGCTTCCTCTCTTCACTGTATCCATCATTTCATCCCTGCCCCCCCCTCACCCCCACCCCTCACTTCTTCTAACAAAATTACACAGATGAAAGTACTCATGAGGGTGCTTGTTCACACACAGATTAACAGGCAGGCCAACAGCAACATATTCAATACCTCATGTTCCTACTTCAAAATAAACAACAACAAAAAAGCCTCTCAGTGTCTCAGTGCAGGTTTGATCAAGGCTGCTTTTGACGTTATTAGGTCCATGGGTGCTCTTACTTTTCTCTGCTCCATATACCTCCTCTTCAAACTGCATGCTCCTGAAGAATTAGCAACCTGCAAAAACAGAGTGCCAAGGCTTAAAGCTATGGTCTGCTACACAGCATCAGCCCCAGACGACAGGTCAGCTGCTTGTAAATCCTCTAATAAACATCTGGGCTTTCTATAAAAGAGAGGGGGGCTGAACATGTGCAGCGTACCTGACACCTGATACTCCCCGTGACAGAGGGCCTTAAGGACACCTACAAACTGCTTTGTGTTTTTTCATTGGGTGAGACAGGCACGAATGCTCTGGTAGTGAAAGTTTAAGAGAACCATACACCCTTTTTTTTACTCACTCCTTTGCCCCTGCTCTGATGCAAAAATACGGTGTATGTGCAGGCAAAATCTGAAAACATATAAAGGCTGTTCTCTTTATCAATTATCCTGTGTAACACAATATTTGAATGCTTCTGGGGATTCTCTGATTTGCTGCCCTTGAGCTGAACTGGAGTTCTGGCTGGCAAAAAAATGACTGTCTTAAGGGGTCTGTCAGAAGTGAATGGCTTGAGTGTTTTCCCTCATGTTAGGAGCGGGATTTCAAAAACCACCCCTGACATATTAGCTGGTGACAGGATCCATGTCGGGACGCTTCCAAGCCTGCTGATCCCCTCCGCCCAGCCCAAACGGAGTTTATTGGATCCAGGGACCTGCAAAGTTACAACATG
Source organism: Acanthurus tennentii (assembly GCA_029783805.1). Lineage (NCBI taxonomy): Eukaryota > Metazoa > Chordata > Actinopteri > Acanthuriformes > Acanthuridae > Acanthurus > Acanthurus tennentii. The sequence goes on from JAPZDZ010000011.1 coordinate 8,119,287, forward strand.
ACACGCTAATGGCTTTATGTGTTTAAACGGTGTGCACTGTACCATTTCACTGCATGAGCTCTATCTGTGAGATCTGACAAGTTGAATCCTCAGAGGGGAGATAAGAGCCAATTTGTTTGCCCAGTAGGATTAACTACACCCCTGTTCTGGGACTTTCGGCCTTTGGTTTGGAAGTGAGGGACAGGATCCAGCTGTCAGCATCAGCCTGGGAGTCTGCGGTGGGAGTCGAGTGAGAATGCATCACAGATAAAGACTGATAGTTCATATATCAACCTTTATTCTACCCCAACATCATTCTGGTATCCCCTCTGTGTAACTATGAAATCCCAAAAATTTACAGGTTTAAATCCAACAATGGCCAAAGTTTCTGTGAGCAAAACGCTGAATCCCAAGCCCCCTTTGAGAATGCTGCTCCTGGCTGCCTTTTCAGTGCGGCCCGTCTGCTGTAATGTGATTATGTGCACGATGTAAGGCTCACAAGGGGGATTTACACAGAAACACATTAGTTATGCACTGTGTCATGTGACAACTAAAATTCTATAAAAACCCCCAAATAAATGAACAGACAGAATGATTTCCAAGCAAAACTATTATTTCTGTCTTCCGCATACTGACAGATATTGTGTTTAACAGTGACATACAGTATATGTATAATCAGCTGTCTTTATGTCTACAACAATGCCATAAAGGAAAACTGTTGTCATTGGTTATCCCCGGGACAGTACATGTGATTCTGTTTAGTCTAAATCAAGAACAGAACATCTCTCTTTTCATTTCCTCTCACACGGGAAAGTTCCAACTCTCTCTCTCCTCATTTATCGATGTAGCAGCTCAATTTCTATGTTGGCACAGCTGATCCCTTCCTCTCTGCCAATCTGCTTGACTATTTACCTTTTCTTCCTGTCGAAGGACGTTTGTGGTTTCTGTAACAGTGGGTAAGGTCTAGCATTGCCCCTCTGCACCCCCTGATTTATGTGGTACAAGGGGTTTGGGGAATAAATATTAAAACATGACTGCTCCATTGGCTGCCAGCAATAACAGGCTGACTAGTTTCCTGTGCAGGGTTAGATTGCTGTCCTTGCATAGGTTTGTGGGACTGCGAGGCCAGTGGAGTAGCAAGTCAGGAGAGGGACACCTGAAAGAGAATCAAGAGACAAATAAAAGAAATAGAAGACAGGATGGGATGGAGGGCCAAAGAGAATAATCATGTGAAGGTCATTTTATATGTGAATGCAGAATTATTCACTTTAAAAAAATGGCCAAACTCCCCTGCATACGTGGCTCATACTGAACATCAACAAAGACGTGACCTACGGGGTCAGGGACACAGTGGCAGCAGTGGAAAATTGAGACATGACTGAAAAAATGTGCATTACTGTACGGTTCCCTGGAAGCTTGAGAGAGCGTCCCATTGCTCTGAAATCACAGCATCAACTCTACCTTTGTCAGTACCCTCGAGCAAGATGCTGAACCTGACAGGTTTCTGTGGCTTTGCAGAACCACCAACCATGTGAGCTGATCCCACTGGAGTAGAACAAGGTTGAGTATGTATGGAACAAAGGGCAGATAGTAAAAGACTATCACATTTCCGGTAGCAGAGCAGATATTTTGGTAATTGTTTTCAGTGAATCTGTTTTTAGTATTTTAGGCAGCTACTTGTTGGTGGCTGACAGACTTGTTGCCTGTTGACAAGAGAGAGATGCTATCAAAGATTCAGTGCAAGCTTGTGGACTAAAGGCAGAGAGCAGCTTTGTGTGTTGTGCACTTATCAGGCAAATGACATCATGACCACCATCAGTTTTGATGACGTGACATGTTGGTTAAATTAAGTCATAATTAAACAACTAGGTCTTGGTAAGCACATTTTGTGGTGTGGGTTCAAATTAATTCTTCATTAAGGTTAGAGAAGATTTTTTTAATATTTGCTGGATGATGGTGGTCATGATTGAAAGAGACCAATGTTAAGTCGCAGTTTGGAACAGGAAGTGACCAGTCTCAGCAGTGAAGTATGATGTTTTCCATCCATCCATCCATCCATCCATCCATCCATCCATCCATCCTTCCACTCTGACCACCTCCCAATGCAGACTGTCACTCTATAATGTTATCTTCCTCCTGCGCTCCCACCATAATTATTTTGGCTTCGTCACTTTATCTTCAGCATATGTCATCTTGGGACACTTGCTGAAACAACTGTTGCTCATCTCTCTTCTAGGGAGAGCAGTCTTTCATTATCGACTCCCACACTGATCCAGCCCCTTGCCATTTTTAACACATGACTGAATGCCCAGCGGATGAAGCCCCACTGAAGCAGTGTGACACACAACAAAACCCTATGGTCATGGCATTGGATGGATTTATGCCAGTGAGGGTCATCATTTGCCTGAAGTCTCAATTTTGTAAGGGTTTAGCAAAAACCTCAAAACCTGAAAAACAAGGTAAAAGTCGATGGTGGGCTGGGAAGTTTAATCTTTTCTTAGCGTGGTTAAATGTCTCTGGAGGAAAGATTGTTTACTACTGGGGTCTCTTTTTGCATTTTCCGCACATTCAACATCAAAGTTCCATTACAATAGTCATGCCACTTTGTACATTGTCAATGCACTTTTAAAGTTCATTTTGTTTTCTTAAAACTTGTACTGTACATCCTTAAGGGGTCACTGTGAATTAAAGCGTACTTTTCAGTCCTGAGGTAAAAATTTCTCACCTCACACTCTCATGGTTCATAGTTTATACTTGCCAGCTGGCTCGGCCCTTTCTGTGTACATTTGCATGTTCTCCCTGTGTCTGTGTGGTTTCCTCTGGGTGCTCTGGCTTCCTCCCACAACCCAAAGACATGCAGGTTAATTTGTGACTCTAAATTTTCTGTGGGTGTGAATGTGAGAGCAAGTGGTTACCTCTATGGGTCAGCGCTGTTAAAGAACTAGCAACCTGCCTCTCACCCAGTGTTTGCTTGAAAGATGGTCGGATATTTATATTGTTTTCCACAGGGTTTACTGTGTTTGTCACATTAAAACTAGTGAAAAGTGGCTGAGGAGGTATCCTGCTATTTGTTTGCTTCCAATGGGCTATCAACTTGTAAAAAGGCTTCTTTTGTTACACAGTCTGGTTTGAAAAGTTTTACTATTTTGCCTACCAAAGCACACTCTGACAAACTGATGAATGCCTTGTGGTATGTCTCTGCATGCAGCTTGAAGGCATGTTGAGCTGAAAGATTAGTAGTAGCTTTGGCCAAACAAATGGTTCACACACAAAAGAAGCTTCTTTTTTATTTTTTTTTAATCTGCACTGACTGGGATTACATTTAAAGAACATGGTCTTCCATTACTTTACAATATATTCACATTTTGTATTTAGCAAGAGCATTTATTTGACCATACATCTATTTTTCTAGTTTTTAAACAGGTGAGCAGCTATCTACGCCAACACATGTCCAGCTTACTGTTGATCTTTGATGCAGAGATAAGAAGAAGCAGTCAGGGGTTCGGTTGACTCTGGGTTTGTGAAACGAAATAATATTCCCAAAATCAGAGTATCTCTTTCAGTACACAGTGCGTGTTTTAACAGTGTGTGCCTTTACAAATGAAAAGAGCCCATGATAATAAAACAAAGAGTGCAGAAATGAAAGATCAAGTTCCCTTTGTTTTCCCTTAGGGAACAAGATATTATGATGATCACAACCATTTCAGCCACCAATAACTGCTTAAGAGTTTATATTGGCAGAGAGCTAATGGAAACCTAATAGGGCTTAACAGAATATAATGATGACACACGAGGTTGAAGAACAACAGGATATCATGGTGCAAAAGTCTAGTGCAGGTTATATTTACTAACCAGGGACTGTGAATATTAGTCTGACTATATAAATTTGTACATTATATTTGTGTTTGTGCTAGATGATGAGCAGTGAATTTGCAGCTGTGGACTCAATCAGACAGTAAACTACAACCACAGTGTAAGAGAATAGAAAGAAGATGCTGAATTCAAAGTTGCATTTCTTTTTTACATATATTTATGGCCATTTTGGAATCTGTAGTTTGAGGTGCAGTTAAATTGTGCTGGGTTACACATAGAGATGTTTATGTAATTTAGCCGAACATCACCGATATAAATAAATGTGAACATGCTCACACCAATCAGTATGACATCTATCAGCTAGTCAATCGCCGACTTGGTACATTTTTGGTCTTATCTGGTCTATTTTTCAGCTTTATTTCTGAAACTTGTAGTATTCATGAGAAAATCACACATGTTAGTATTGGCAAAGGAAGCACTGGGTTTGGTTTAAAAGCAGAGGATATTTGAGACGATCGGGACATCTTCCAACAACCCGGCCAGACGAGCAAGGAAACCTTCCATTGTAATTTAGCCCGAATGTTGCTCTTTTAATGTTATGGTTGAAAAGCGCCTCCACATGATCTCAAAGCATGATGTAGTGTTACGAGTGAGACCCTTAGTGTTACTTGTAGTGATGCTGAACTCAGTTCACTGTGTAAAGCGTTGCCTACAGCATTACACATTAAACTGACCTGAATTCAGTAGCCAACCTGCCATTTATTTATTCACTCGATTCCCCAATTGGTAACAAACATGTTTTCCCGAAGTTGCTAAAGGTAGTCAGTAAGTCAAGTGAGCAGTAATTTGGGAAATTATAATGTTAATATGGATCACTTAGTGTTCAAACGTCCCTGGACAGAGGAGTTGGTGGCCTCTGCAGTGTAGGAGACTGGTTACCTTTCACCGACACAACTCTTGATGTAATTTTGCCCGTGAAAAATGGAGACTTGGCAACTAAAAGCTTGATGCATGGTATGTCAAGCTGCTAGAGGAGGAGCTATTGAGATACTGTCACTGATTTGAGCCTGCCCCATCATTTGTCCCCCCATTGTTTAGCCATAAAATGCTGACATGTGTAGCAGTAAGAACCACAGTGTTAAAAGCTGATACCTTAAATGTTAATTGCACATTTTAATAGCTGTAGAATAATGACACCATTGGATTTCAAACTGGTTCCCTGAGACACCTAAATTCCAAGGCACAAAATGGAGGTCTTGACCTGTGGCCTCAATGTTAGCTGGGATTTCAGGCACTGTTCAGCAAAGGCAATGTAAAAAGGAACTTTGTTTTGTTTAAAGCTACATTAATCTAATTTAGGACACTAGGGGACAGACAAACCACAAAACCATCTAATAGATACAGAGCCACCAGTGCTTCGCATATTAGCAAACAGTTGCATGTTTACACATTAAGTAGACAGAGAGCAACTCCATCATGCCATTGAAGTCTTGTAGGTAAACCTGTTGAATTTTTAGTCCAGTATTCAACCAAAACTCTTGCATTGCTACATTTTTTACTTTCTTCCCCAGCTTCTCTTTGCCTCTCTCACATAGTCTTTTGATCTTTTGTAAGTATAATTTCTGTTTCTATTTATTGGAGCCTTAAGTAAATAATAAAAAGCTTAATTTTTTTTTCACACATTCCTGAAGATGAAACATGAGTTTTAGCTGGTATGCACAAAAGTGGGTGCACTTCAGGGATTATGACGTGTAAATACATACCCACCCTGGTTTACATGCAAGATAGCCTGAGGAGACTCTCAGGCACGATGCATGTGAGTAACATTGGAAAGGACTTAAGAAAGTCTGCTTCAAATCCCTGTGCACCTGCACACAGAGGCCTGTGGAGAAAGAGCTGGATTATCAATAAGAAAAATATGCTGACAGCCATGCAGTGGAGGTCATTCATTACATAGTGAGGGCAAACATGGATCTGCACAGAAGTAAACAGGCACATGTATGCATACAGCATCTTTACTGCAGCCAGAAGGGAGTGTGATGTACCTATAGCCATGCTCATTAGTATAATATACATTATGTACACTTGTGCATTTATAAATGCACAAACATGGATGTGAAATAGCTCATTAAGTTACACTGTGATGATGTTGCTTGTTACAGGCCAGTGAGTGAACATATACCAGTGAAATCAGGTTTGCACAGCACGTTACCTTCCCCAAGATATTTGTTTTTTGTTTTACTATTTTTTCTATTTTCTCTATGCATTGTGATAAAACATACATTTGAGCAGTTACTTGTTCACCAAAATGTTTCAATTCAATTGTTTTCCATGTCTCTCCTTGCAGCCTCTTGAACTCAATTTTATACTGCACCAACACCTTCTACAGCAATCTCCAGCACTCCTCCTATTTCCAAATATCACAGTATGGGTGTGTTCTCTGTTGTGCAAACACTGATTAATCTATAAGAGGAAGATGGGGGTTACAGAAGGCCATAAAAGTAAATGAGTCCACACAGGCTTATCTAAAATACACTTGTATAATACCTGATTAATAATCATGTCATGTATGATAAGTTAATTTTTACAAATATACATGTTTAACTCTTAGTTTTGACTATGTTATGACTTCAACTTGTATTGTTTTTCAATGTATCAGTGTTTTAAGGGGGACCTATTTGTAGACTATGACAGAAACTGAATATTATAATCATTAGTATGTGTTCATAATCATAATCACCTGAAAATGAGAATTGTTGTTTTTTTATTACCCTGACTGGACCTTTTATATCTACAGGTAAAACGTGTTTTCTTCCTTGGAGTCTGCCAAACAGCAGGTCTGTTTTTTTTCATAATTCTTACAAGTTTCATGACCACCGTAGTAAGGAGGACGGTGAGCAAAGGGATATTGAGTCTGGTGCAATGTGCAAATTCACCACTAGATGCCACTAAATCTGACAGACTGGACCTTTGACAGAGAGCTTTTGCATGGTAGTTTAAGTTACCTGTAATAACCTTGATACTGTAGATGATCCACACAACTGTCCAAATGAGTTCAGGCTCTGTTTGACTTACAGGAGAATGATCAATAAGAGCTCATTAGTGTATGTTTGTGTGTATGTGTGGTTTCCATTTGTCTGCGTGGCTTCACACAGTTAAATATCAGTTGTTTAATAGTGGAGGGAAAATTGGTTTACTTTAATAACCTTGTCCTGTAGATAACATGCACAACTGTTAAAATGAGCACAGACTCTGTTTGACTTACAGAAGATTGATCAATAATGCTTCAATAGTATGTGAGTGTGTGTATGTGTGTGCACGACGTACATGCCCGTGTGTTTCCATGTGCCTGTGTGGCTTGTGTCCGCCTGCAGGTCATAAATATGTGTCGGGCACGGCGGTCTGCTGTCTGTCTAAGCTCTACAGTTTTGGCTTCACATACTCAAATATCAGCTGTTTTGTAATAGAGGCAAATGAAATGATTTATATTCCCAAATTTATTCATAATGTCATTACCATTTTTCCACTATACCTGTCACATGATTTGACTCAAAAACTATGTTAAATACCCTGTGAAGGGGCATAAATTGTGCACTGGGTTTTGGCCCACACTAAGTCCCAAAGCCTTTGTTCTACTTCTGCAAGAATTCCTGAGCTCATGTGCTTTCCTGTGTGCCTTTGCTCCCGTAGCACAGCTGTAATCACTTATATGATTTTACTTCCTTTATAGACCACACTCACATTATTTTGCATAATGGTTGGAAATTCTTACGAAGATGAGAAAAAAAAATGTTTTTTATTTTGTCACCAGTACGCTCAGGGTGAATTTGACTATTCCAACACAATGGTGGGTAAATGAATGCTCTTACTGCCTCATATGGAAATCATTTACTTATTTAGCCTAGTTGCCTTTATGTATTCTTTCTCAGTGTTATTGTTTTGGATTTTTTGTTTTTCTGTTGTATAATTATCCTTCAGTCGACTTAAGTTCAAGTTTATTTGGTGTTTCAACTATAAAACATACTCCCGGGATATAAAACTTTGAAAAAAAAATCAACATAAAACATCAAAACATCTAAAGTTTATGGCTGCATCAACAAAACATGACTGTAATAGAAGATATGAAGGAATGAAACACTGCTTTTATGTACCAAGCAAAAGTCATAAGCTGGTGATCAGTTTAGAAGTAGGACGGTGCCACCACAGACCAGAGTTTTTTATGCTTTTAGTCACTGTTTTCTGTCTTTGACAATGACCATCATAGTATCACCTTAACCAAAGCTGTGAGAGCCCTGATGTAACTGTAAAAAGTTTAAAAATGCTTTCTTTGTAATGAGCTGATATTATAGCGCAAGATCAGCCACAGAGAGTGGCCCAATATGTTAATGAGCTCCATTTCCCCACTGGTGCACTCTTAATCAGAGCAACATTATGTTTCCTTTAAACTTTCCATCTGCTTCAAATTATTAGTATTTAAATATAGCTTCTAAGAGACAGGTGTGCAGTCTGGCCAATAGTCCGTGTGAAGGAATTTCTCCAACCCCCTAGGCCTTTTCACCTCTTCATTTGTCACTATACTTTTTTGCACTTAAGTTGATGGCTGTGTCACACAGTCCCTTTGTTATAATCAATGTTGTGTCTTACAGTTATTTGTACAGACTCCTCCCATCTGCCCTCGCCAAAGCAACCAAGACTGAGGGTATGAATGTTTATGTTCTGATACCCAGTAAGATCCTGAAAGAGTACAGCTTGACTTTATTTGGATATGTAGTTTAAGACTGGTGACATGTGAGGACACAAAGACTTAAAAACATGTTACACACAGGACAATCTCAGATTGGTTGTGGCAATACTTACAATTGGTTGTGGATGTTGCTAGTACTGATCTCTTCAATGCTGAGTTCTGCCACAAATGCTTCTGTGAAAGACATCTACTGTCTCCTGATTCCTCATTTCCTCCAGCTCATCTTTGATCAGATTTTTTCTTTACAGTCCGGACATCTTGCCCCTGACCAAAGTATTTTGGGATGGACAGATTTTCACTTGTTAGCAAGGAAATAAACCTTTTTTACACAGTTTTCCTGAGTCCATGGGCCCTATTGTACACTTTGCGCCGTGCGCCAGTGGTGCATTGGGTCGGAAAAATTAAAAATTAATTCAGGGGAGTTTCCAGGTCAACCTTTGCCGCCTTGTTCCAGGAGCAGCAGTGGAATCCTGCTCTGCCCCACCCAATGCACTACTGGCACATAGCGGGTAATCCAATCAGCTGTGTAGCATCATCTCATCAATTCATGGGTGTTTCATGGGTGTTTCTCTGGCCAAAAATGCATGAACCAATGGGAGAATCCGCTCTCATTCCCTTTAAAGAATGATGCGCCAGTGGCGCACTGCATATTGGTATCGTACACCCAGCGCACATGGCTGAACTACAAGGATTTATTTATTTATTTATTCATTCATTTGTTCGTTCATTTATTCGGCTGGACAGGGACAGCGATCAATGAATGTATTGTGTCAGGCAGCTCTAAGCTGATTCCCCCTTAAGTCAAATCATTTTGAAAGCAAGCATTTACATATTTTGTCACATCTTTTTCTACAATATATTTTCGCCTGCACAGGCAAACGCGCACACACACAGGCACACACTCACACACCTAAAAATTCAATTCATTTCGTGAATAGAATACACGTGGTTATTAATGGTTGACAGACTGTTTCTTTCAGCCACTTGTTGATATTGAATTTAAACGAAGAAAGGCGATTTAGCGGTGAGTAGACAGAACTCTTGGCTCAGGGTTTATGGTATAGATTATTATTATTTAATCCTTGTTTTTCTGATCAAATAAATACGCTGACATGAACAAGGAAGTTGCTCCCGCTGTCAGCGACCTATCTGTTAAAGACAATCCAGCAGTTGCGATCCAGTCCCGTCCATTGAGATTCCATCCATCCATTTTCTATACCGCTTAATCCTCTGCAGGGTCGCGGGGGGCTGGAGCCTATCCCAGCTGACTTAGGGCGAAGGCAGGGGACACCCTGGACAGGTCGCCAGTCTATCGCAGGGCATCGTCCATTGAGATTAATTTTGCATTATGAATACAGTAATTCCTAATTTGAAATTTAACGTGTGTGGGGGGGGCCTTACATAAATGAAAGGGGTATGTGCGTCTTAGCCAAACACGACATACACACACTCCCATACACACGCTGTTTACTTCAAACTTCATATTTTGTGATCAAAAAAATTTTCAAAGGAGACTTTACTAACTTCACTAAATATGTCAAAAGCACACTTAAACATTTTACACTGCTGAGAGGCAAAAACAGAAAAGAAAGGTGTTTGTGATTGTGGAGAAGAGTGTGAGCAGGTTGCGGTCCAGGCTATTTTACGTTTGCACCTCCGTTTAGACCAGGTTTTGGCTGGTCTAAACTCCTGGCGCATTTGACCTCATTGCACCAGGTGTAAGATAGCAAACAGTGAGGAAAAAGTACATAACTGGTTTTAGAAATATAAATTATTAATTTAATCTAGTGGTTCTCAAACTGTGTGGCAGGGCCAACACATGGAGCCTGTGCATTGAAGTGTAGATGAGAAAGATACTGAGTGAGACAAAAATGAATGAACATGTACATGTAAGGGAAAATAAACAACAATAGTTTGCTGATGCTTTTGCTCTGACCCTTACTTCCCCAAATTCAGCCTGGATTAGAAAAATCTGGCATTTTTTGATTAGTTGCCTCCCCTATAATTTTAGCGTGTAAAAATTGTGAGCTTGGGGGGTGCGTAAACCTTTTCTGGCTTTTATAGGAGGAGCATGCCATAAAAAGTTTTAGAACCACTGCTGTCTAATATTTCATTTTCAATACAGTATGATGAAAAATGTGACTCTCCATTCTTCACCTTTCCCCATATATTTCTTACCTGTTACAAATAAATCATCACTACCAGCCAGATATCACCAGCCTCATATATTTAACTGCTATTGCCATCTCATTAATTACAAATCATTTGATCCTATTATCTTTCTCATCCTTAAAAACAGTGTGAGGTGAAAACAATTCCTGGGTAAATTAACAAGAGGATAATATCTGATGCATACACATTAAATAGAACAAACATTGTTTGTCACAATATTTAATGATCTTAGTACTTGATTTGCAAAATTCATTAGTGGTGTTATTTTCCTGCTGTGCTGAGGTGTTAGCAGGCGGCAACTAATATCAGCAGTGAATATGCAAAAGCATGCTTTTTATCAGTCTTTGAACAGTGTGTTGTCTCTCCTCACACCACCAGCTGAGACGCACATTCACTTTCAGCATCAGTTCCCAGTCTGATGAAGTCATGTTTTATGTGTGTGTGTGTGTGCGTGTGTGAGCTTTTGTTTATCATTAGGCCTTGGCAGACAACCCAATGTTTGTTCCGGTTGACATCTTTGTTGATGGACCCTGAGGTGATCATGTGATGTTGTTTTGGTATTTGTGTGCATTAGACATCATTAACACCGCCTCCTTTTAGTTTCAGATATTTTTTCTATTTAAAACAGTGAATAGAAACATAATTTATAATAAAAGACACAAATTTAAGCTGGAACATGATGATTCTGTTCAATTAGTAACAAAAGTAAGATAACATTTTATTGTTTTGTATTGATATAAATAAAAATATCCATAAATACATATTTTTTTAACCAAATATTCTGTAGCATGTTGATTCACTCCAATAGTGTAGAGGGTTTAACAGTTTTACATGATGGATATATTTAGGGTTTTCACTACCTCTACCAGACAGTTGTCCATAAGACATTGCAAGGAAAACTTGATCATGTGGAATTTTTTAATATTCTGATTGAGAAACTTGTGCAGCTGCCATCAAGTTTTTCCAATGACTGTGAATGCATACAATTCCAAAGTGTCATTTGATAGAGAGTGTATGCATGTAGGTGATCCAGCTCCCACTTAAATTAATCTTCAAGACTCTTTATGGATGTATTACACTCTTCTTTCTAAGACTAATTAAAAGAAGACTTTCAAAAAACAAGCACTGTATACATTTCTAAAAAGTAGAGCACAAACATTTTGGCTTTTTAAGAGTTTTTTACTATCCTGTAAGGTTGGTCATATTTTCTGCACAATAACAGAAAGCTGAGCCATTTTAAAGTTCAATGCGTCCTACAGGGCTGGAATATAATAAGGTGCAAGTTCAGCATCACAGGTTTATAACTGTCCCTCTGATCAGCCTCACAAAACTTGTGTTACTTATCAGTAATCAATTCAGGGGGCCCAGGTTACCTTGATTTTTCATGTTTGGTGATAAGTTTTGTGCAAATCAAAGTGTATGGTGACTGCTTTGTGGGAAATGCTTACAAAGCATTATCAGATCCTCTTGGAGAGAAAATGCTGTAATGACTTTCACTGACAAGAAGGAGGAAGTTCCAACAAATAGAAATAAAGGGAAGTTCTTATTTAACAACAAACAACTACAACAACAACAAAACCCAGTCATTTTTAAACTGTCCCTAACTAATGGGATTATCAGTGAGCAGCAGCCCAACTCTGACAATTTGATAGAAAAGTTTAGCAAAGGGCAAACATAATTGGCACTGACACCATCTTCTGGATAAACAGCTTGAGCTGCTCTCTGTGACTCCCCATGGCCATGAGCAATGGATACAAACATATCGTTTTAATATGCGCAATAAAATCACCCAATTTCCTTTAAGCAATTAATCTGCATCCTCCATAGTTACAAGCAAGACATTCTCTTTTTTATTGTCTTATTGTTTCCTTTTATTTAAAAAAAAATATATATATATTGGTTTTACCTGCTTTAATTAGTTTTTACTGTTATTGTGTCTTTTATAACTGTGTTTTACTAATGGATAAGTCTGTTTTAATGTGCTGCAAGCCAAATTTCCCAAGTGGGACAATAAAGACTGAAATGAACTAAGCTTTTACAAGCAGATCATATGTTTTTGATGTAAGATTTTAATTGCAAAGTAAACTTCAAGCTGTAAAATATAATTACCGGGCCAAAAAGTACAGTGCTCTCCTTATTTCTGCCGCAGAGCCACTGAAGGAGACGTTTATGCTCAATCTGTGAGATTTCTCAACATATTCTTAGCACTCTGATGTAAAAGAGTAGTTTTCTATTTTCAAGATCTTATGAATTATTTACCCCTCCCTGGGCTACCACCTTATCGTGGTGGAGGGGTTTGCGTGCCCCAATGATCCTAGGAGCTCAATTTTCTAGGGCTTTATGCCCCTGGTAGGGTCACCCATGGCAAACAGGTCCTAGGGGAGGGATCAGACAAAGGGTAGCTCAATAG
>JAPZDZ010000011.1:8138106-8149799 GCA_029783805.1 Acanthurus tennentii
CCCCCCCCCCCCCCCCCCCCCCCCCCCCCCCCCCCCCCCCCAGAAACAACAACAACAAAAAGAAGACTATGAGTTACTGAATTCCCCAACATAATACACACTTACAGTTTCTGGTGTTAAACTTACTGTGCGAGCCAAACACCTGGTTTTACACCATGTGTGTGTGAAGAATAGAGTGAGAAATTGTGAATCATAAGCCCACCGTATTAAGAGGAAACATAATTTATTACAACATCACCATGTAGTTAGCTAGATAGCCACTGAATTGTTTCCTCCAAAATGGGTCTATGTGGTTTTCAAAATTACATAAAGCTGAATCAAGTCAATGTTTGGGTGAAAAAAGTTTCAGACTTAACAACAATCTACAGGCATGGTGGCAGCACTGTGAAGCTGTTGTCTATTTCGGACAGTAGTGCATTAGCTAAACGCCAGCATCAGCATGCTAGCTTGCTGATGTAAGCAGGTATGATGTTTATTATGATCATTTTAAGCAGCAGCTTCCAGGGAAAATAAAGCCATTGGGGAAGTACCAAATACTGACAAAAGGCCACTTGAGGCCAGCTCCAAACCCCACAGCCTCCTTTAATACAATGCCAAACTTTAAATAAGCATGTTCACAGCTTGGTGCAAAAACAGTTTTGGTCTCTCCAGTTAATTTCTCATCTCATGACACATGATGTTTTGCAGTGGATAAATCTTTATATAAGTCTCTCATTTAAATTATATTAGGGATTCAAATTGTGTATTATTAACTGTGTGGCATCATTGAGTGACAGTTAATTGTGAGCTTTCTGCTAGGCATCAGCACCCAGTCTTCATTTAATCCATCTCAGCTTCACCCACACTCCACCACTTGGACCTTTTTTTGTGGATTGGCCAAGAGTTTGGTGGGGTTACTGCCAAGATAACAAAGTCCCAAGCAATCACATTAAACTTCACAATGGCTCATCAGAAACCAATTGGTAACATTCTAATGACTTTTTCCATCTGTTTTACAGTTTATGTTTCACCATCTTAGTTGAGCATGTCAGCACACTAAAATTTGCTAAGTACTCTAAGCACAGCTGAGAATGATAAGAATGTTAGCTTAGCAAGTATTTAGCCACACTAGCCTTATTTTAACCCATTATTACGATTCATCCTGTGAGTAATAGAAGAACCTGCATGGCAATCCATCCAACAGCTGATGAAACACTTCAGTCTGGATCGGAGTAGTGGATCACAATATTGTTTTAAAAAAGGCTTCAAATATTCCAATATGGTTCTTTGTGTGGGTCACATGACTCAGAATTTTATCTACAGAGACAGTAATTCAAAATAAATATAAACTGATCCAAGGAACAAAATAAATATCTTAATCACTCTGTGATTACCAACGTCTTTATTATTCTGCTAGCTGAGAGGTAAGAAGTGTTTACTGATGACAGCAGGGACACAACCTGAATACAAACCTCCCCCTGTAGCCAGAGATTAGTGAATGTTTATATTCTCTATTTTCAGATAATTAAGGCTGATTAGCTTATAGTGTGTAAGGTTAGATTATCTTAACTTAAACTGAGAGACCAGTAGAGATAGCAAGAGGAATCATCCTGTTGTTAGTTTTGTCATGTCTACTTCTGTCACTTGTAAGGCTTAATACATTTAAATTCAGTATCAACACACATTTACACAAAGTTATATATGGGGAAACACACTAACACAGAATAAGCTCACAAAACAGACACCAGAACAGGTCAAATTCAGGTTGAACCAGTTCTTTTTTACTTTTTAGCAAAGCTCACTGCAAAGGCCTATGACTGTATAAAGGTGTTCATTTTTGTTGTTTTTCTATTTTTCTTCCTCATGATTGATCTTACTCAACTCCCAGGAGTATCTGGTATATTGAATCCTTCCCATCAAAGGGCCTTGGAACTTGGTACCCCCAATCCCAGGGTATGTATGGTCAAATCTAAATAAAATTTAAAATTTATATTCTGTAGATACAATATGAAAACTTGGATAATACTCTTATTGTTTCTTAAAGGTCCAGTGTTATGTATAGGGTGGATCCATTTGTAGAATATACCAGAAATTGAATAGAATATTCTAAAGTAAACTTTTAATCTACATATAGTCAGTTAAAAAAAAAGACTTCATGTGTTTTCATTATCTTAAAATTAGTCTTTTCCATCTTTAGAGGAAGCAGGTTCTCTTCGATGGAGTTTGCCCTGTTGCACTGCCATGTTACTACAGTAGCCCACAATGAACACACCAAACCCTGATCCCAAAGAGGGCCTTACACATGTTTGGTGACCACTGTAGTTTCCTCTACATCCTTGGAAGAGGAGGGTAAGTGAAGGTATATTATGTTTGGTGCAATCAGGAGCATCACCACTAGATGCCACTAAATCCTACAAACTGGTGCTTTAAGTCTCGTTGTTTGCAGTCAACACGCACCTTAACTGTCTCTTAGCACTTACAGATGTGGACTGGGTAGAAACATGGCCAGTGAACATGATCCACACAGCACTCATGTTTCCTCCAGAATGTATTTGGCAAAACTACTTACAACTTAACAATAAGGAACCAGGTCTGTGTCAAATCTTCACCCTAACTACTCATGCACCCCAACCACCCAGATGTTACACCTTCAAGATACAGATGTATTTCACATAAAATTACACAGGTGATCTCCATTTACCTCTCATACAAATTAAAAAAGCAGCTGGCCAAAGGACTGATCATTTAGTTGTATACACTATGTTTAGTTGTTTGCACTAGGACATGAAAGTAGATGTTTTTACCCACTAAAATAAACTATGCATGCAATAAAATACAGATGTACAGTTAATGCAGTAATTTTTTAAATTTTTTTGGTCTTAAAAGTTAAAAAGCTATAAAACATGTGCTTTGAAAATCTCTAAAAAAAAAGTCAGTCAGTCAGCCACACATGGAAATTATCTTTATGGTTTAGCTTTTCAGCTTTTCCAAATTTTCCAGGTTGTAAAACAGTCAATGTCCGGAGTGACAGTGTATCATCTGTGTATTTTCTGACAGTTGCCATATTATGGATGGCCAGGGTAGCAGGGTAAACAGTTTTGGGCGTGAGCTGTGAGCAAGTGAAGTCAGACATGCTGATTAATGGCCTGTGTGATAAATCACCTCCTCTTTCAGGGAAGAGGTCACCATCAGATCCTCCTGAGTGAGGAGCGTGTGTGGATTCAGCTGTGGCCTCCATGACCTGCAGGCAGGACTGCCGATGCTGCCTGGAGCCTCAGTGCCAATCCAATACTCCTCCCACTCATTGTCACTCGTCTCCGGGTCATCCTTCTTTTCTTGCCTTCTTTGCTTTGTTTTTTTTACTTAAGTACTTTTCTTTTCCAATTTATCTCTTTCTCTTCATTCTCTTGTTTCTTGTTCTCGCCCTACTCTTACATATCTTTGTCCTCCTGCTTTTATTTCTGCTCCACTTTCTGTCTTGAATTTCACAAAACCTCTTTCTTTTTAATCTTTTGCTCCTTCTCCTCTTACACCGTTTAATCTTCCCCACCTCCTTCTCGTCCTTTTTCTATAACCATTACCTTCCTACTCCCTCCCCCTCATCCTCTTCTGACTCTCTCCCACCTCTTGTTGCTCCCTCTCTTTTCATTCCTTATCCTCTCTCACCAGTCACAACTGCTCTCCTCTATCTCCCACTCCTCTTTTCTTACTCAATTAGATAACATCCATTAATGTGCACTCCATCATTGTTTAAGTGTCTGCTGCAAACGCCTACTTTAAAACAAATGGAATGATAACATGCAACGAAGCAGAATAATGCCTGAGTCTGTTGTAGGTCCCCATCAGGGTGCAAACCTTCTGCATGACTGCAGTTTTTTTGTATTTGGTAGGATGTTTACTGCAAAAAATGCAGATGAGCCAAGACGCAGCCAAGAATCACATAAAGCAATGATGCCAAGTTGTTTTTCATATAAATTGCCCATGTTTGGAAAAGTTTAAAAGTTTAGAACTTGGAATATTAACGCAAGTTTTTTTGGGAGGGAATGCAACACGCGATTACCTTTACAAGAGGCAGACTTACTGCATGGTCACTGAAATTTGGTTGTTTTATTGCATACTTAATTATTGATAGTTAAAATCTGTTCACTGCCTAAGGATGATGGACTGTGCACCTCATCCTGGCTGCTATATTTTGCATGATACAGATCAAAAGGAGGAAGAAGTGACCATTCTCTAATCTTCCTAGTGATTGATAATAGTTAAGGTTCTTCTGTAAATCAGTTCTGCACACAGATCCATCATTTTCAACTAGATCAGAAAACATTAAATCTAACCAAAGAGTATTAGCCTGTTTTTGAGTTTTTCTTGTTATTTGTCTATCTACCTAAAGCTGCAGTGTGGTTTGCTTTCACAACAGTCAGATCAGTTGTAGCATCTAACAGACTTTGAGTCAGTAAAAGAGTGTACTGGTCAAGTAAAAGACTTCTGCCAAGGCTGGCCTTATGGTCATGTGTATACTTGCTCATATTACACGTCTGTTCTCACTCCTCAGAGCAGAAATAAAAGTAATGAAACAGACGTTACAATGGTCGTCTCAAAAACCTCTAAGCAGTGTTGGGACTGAGGGTAAAATGAGGCACGCAGAGGGAGGGGATGTACCAACATGCATTGGCTGTCCTCGACCATAGCCACTGGTTTATACAAAATTAGATGCAGGGATGTTTGTTTAACCCAGGTTCACACTCCTAAACCACTCTCAATAAACTGGAACAAGCAATGTATGAAATCAGACCAGCACAACAGGGAATATTGGCTAGTAACGCACCTCCGCCCTTTCTGGGAGGAAAATAAATGACACAAACACAGCAGTACAAAATAAAAAACAAAAGAAACCAGCTGACTGAAATTAGTTCTGAATGACCCAAATAAACTATATCAAGGAAATAAATGACCACTGTACTTTCCATAGAATATGCAAGATACATCAAAAAGATTAATCTGTTCCACCTTCAGTCATGTCCTTTTAGCCTCAGAAGACAGAGGCTACTAGCCAACAGCTTGTCCACCCAAGTTGTTCTGCACAAAAGATTAACCTCAGCACACTGAAAAATGCCTCTAAAACTGAATGGGGAAACTGGGCAGACTCTTTGTTCTTTCCTGCTCCTGAATTTGCTCAAAGGTGACCTCTTGCCTCAGCGGTTTTCCAACACTCTCCTCACTATCCTCTGCATGGGATTTTTTAAACAACAGCTACCTCTCTTGTTTCCATGCTTGGGTGACTCATCTCCTGGTTTAAGTGCTCACAGGCAGCTGGCAGTCAACATGTGGACCTTCAGTTGTTAAGTCGATGCTCTCATAGAACTTGATGACATGAATGATGTTTAAGGGGTTTGTTGCCTGACTGAGAAGCTGGAATAACAGCTTGTTGCCTGCATTTCCATATCTAACAGCTAACTGTGGCTCCTCTGTGTTCTTTTACTATCTGCAATAATTTAAACTAATGAGCTGTTTAAAAAAAAAAAGAAAAAGATTGTTGTCATATTTTGTAGGTGCATTTGGGATAAACCAATCTTACTGACACATTGTAATTCCTGTGACTACTTTATAACAAAAATCCAAAACCAGGTGATTTTTTTAATGTGTAGCAGCAGTAGAAAATGTTCAGTTTGTATTTGTAGTACTTTAAAACGGTGATTGTGTCAGCTCTGGATTTTCACATGGCCAACACTATCTTCACTGTACTAGGTCAGAGTTCTAGAACGGTTTGCCTGCACCTTCACATTCTGCTGTTGGGGGGTTAGAGTTAGGGTTATAAAAACACTCTGGCTTGTTTGTATTTCTTTAAACCAATCACAATCACCTTGGCCAGTGCTAAGTTTCGGATGTGTCAACAGAGTTACTGAAAACTGTAGCACACAGGTAGCAGAAGAGGAGAAAAATGAAGAATGAATCCATATCTGATGGGTCAGACTGTATCTGACGTGGTCAAAAGCAACAATAGTCCTACAAGATTATTAACTGGTGGGAAACTTTCCTCACTGCAGGGTCCCTACTTAAAACCTGAAACAGCAGCTTTGGTTGTCCAGTAATAGTTTTACTTGGAGAGGACACTTTTGTCTAACTGTACTGCAGCAGCTTCCCACGTAAGCAAGTGATTCATGAGTAACAAATGACACATCAGTAATTTGGCTGTTAACCACACTGACAGTGAAAATTCAAGTACCTTCTGTGCCTAAAAGTGTGTAAGCTTTGGTTATAAGTACAGTTGTTTCTTGTTTTAATAATTTTGCCCAATGTAAATGACAAAAGCTGTGATCCTTCTTTTGAATTTTCATTTACACATTCTTTTTTTTTTAAGTTTGATATTTGAGGATTTGCATAAACAAAGTTGGACAAAAACATTAATTATAATAAAAGTAGGTTAATAGATTATATTCATTGAGCTTAAACACTTTTATTATCTCTTGTATGGTGATAAACTGGTAACCTAGCAAGGCAGCTGGACTGCTGAGATTTTAAATCTGAAATTCTTACAAGTCCATCTTGAAAAGCTCCAATCTGATTCGTTTGTGTCCAGTCAGAATGTGACCAGACCAATTAGCGTCCTTTGCAAAGAGGTGGTCTAGGCATGGTTTAGTTTTGATGAAAGTGTGAAGGGGCTGGTAGCTTGTAAACAATGGCAGCCGCTGAAGAGGTTAGTATGGATGCTGAAATAGTGGCACTTCTATCAGAACTGCACAACATTTTCTCATTGAAAGAAGAGCAAAGAGGAGCACTGAAGGCTTTTCTTGATGAAGATGTTTTTGTTTTTCTTCCAACTTGATTCAACAAGAGTTTTGAATGTGACAGACAGAACATTTGTCCAATCATCCTCCAGCTTATTTTTTTAAAACAACCTGCCCCTTCCACACGCTGTCTTTGGGCTGTTTCCCAGATAGACATGTGAAATATATATCTTATGGATTTGTTAGACATCCCATCTAATAGTCAGGTAATAAACCAGCATTACAATTCTGTATAAATGCTCTGTATTGAAGTATTCATTCATATTGTGTGATTAAAACATCGCTATCAAACAGTATTTATTATCTGTTCTTTCTCAGAGCTTATTTGTGATTAAACACAAATAACAGGGTTAGAAGGCCAGTTTGTGAACTCTGTGATTTTTTCAGTCACAGTCAGTCAGATTTAAACTTATACTATTCTGAGATCCATATCCCTCTTCAGCTTGGAGCAGGTGACCTCAGCCTCTCCATCACATTCTCCATTTTTTTTCATTGTCCCATATTGCTGCAAAAATAAATGGACACAATGATGGAAAGTATTAACTTAGTGAGACACAGGTTTGTGTTCATGCTTGAGAGTTATTTAACATTTTTGAGTGTCTTGGTATGTGCATGTGATGTTGTGATTTAGAGAGGTGGGCAGAAATCACCTACTGTGGTGTGTTTGTTTGTGTGTGTGTAACCAGAGCCTGTCATTCGATTACAGGTCACACTAATCTAATCATCCAGCTGTGAGCTCAGTGTGTAGACTCTTATGAAAGGCTTGCTGGTTGCCGGACAAAACAGACCTCAGTCTGTCACCATGTTACCTTTTGCTCCATGACAAACTGTGTCTGGGCCGACTCTGATAGCCCAGAGCTGTTTCCCGGACTGATTACTGCAGGAGTGAGATGCCTTTTTCTTCAGCTCACATACATTTCCAGCTTTGGTTAGACATCTTAGTGTAAACAAGGGGTCACATCTGGCTTCACAAAGGCATGCAGGTTGTCTTAAACTTGGAGGATGTCCAGGTGTGATGGAGGAGAAAAGCATCACGGAGATAAAGCTGTTATCAGTGTGACTTACAGGACTGTACAGGCGACTCAGCCGTCCTCGCTTAAATCATATTGACGGGAAATGTGGCTCACTCAGATGAACTCTGAGGTGCTTTGTCTGATTTATCATTCCAAGGCCCGCATGTGAGGGTTGGCAGCTGATACAGATTTTCTCAGGCTCAATCAGGTGAGCAGCTTGAGGTAAAAGAGATCAATACTTTTCATTTTTAACACAGAGGCAGTATCGACCGCCTGAAACGGCCTCTTCAGTGGGCACGGAGTGGCTCTCTGCGCTTTGATAAGAGGCGTATTATTTTAATCGTCATCATCTTTCATGCGCAACCCTCTTATCTGTTGCTCTTACACAGGAAGAGGGTTGAGGAGAAGGAGCCAATGTAAAAGCTTCACAGAGTACTGCGGAGTCACAGAGGCAAAATCAGATGGGTTGGCTCATAACTGAACCAGTGACTCCTCATTTTTACACTGTTTGATGAATTAAAGCCACAGATATTAGAACAACATACTAATGACAGGTTGTGAAAACAGGCTGGCATTTGTTCATGAACAGGCACACAACACACACACACATGACAAGACACTTGCACTGTACTGTACTGTATCTACCACTACTACAGCTAGTGCTGAACCTTCACTTCTGTTTGTATTCATGCCACTAATTGGCAGTATAATGTCATGTGTTGTGGTTTGGTACCACACTTGCTCGGCTCGGGGAGTAGTGTTGTTGCATCTAGGAGAATTAATTATCACTTGTCCTTGCCTTTATGCCAGTGGCTAACAGGGAACAATATAAATGGAGTATCAGCAATATAGAATAATATGAACTAGTGTCAGCTCATACCAAAGAAAAGGTCTGAACTACAGTTTAAACTCCCCTCCCGTGGTGTCATTTGCCTCAAGCTCGGTGGTGGAAGCTGTCCTTTGGTATGTTGCCAAGCGCCCACTGACTACTCATAACATAGATAGAGAATACTAGATGTGACACTTCATTAAAACTTGCCATTCAAGGATGGAGCCATATGGCAGCCATCTCACCTGGGTCCACTTTTAAACTTGGTAAATTGGAACCCTGTTGAGAGGTGCTTATGTTTCTTGATAATCCATGTATTTTTCTACCAATATGCCAAAATTGTCTTTTATTCAAAGTAATGAGCATACAGCAGCTAAACCTGTCTAAATAACCCTGAAAGGCACAGATTTGTCAGAATATAGATTATTAAAAATACAAAAGAAATTGATCAGTCTTTTAGTATAATGATAATCTCACAGTTATGCAGTTTTATTTACTTTTATTTACTTGATATTAAAATGTAATAATTATATTTGGTACTATAGTGGATATACTCCAAAAGCAATATTTTCTACACAGAAATCTTAAATAGATTCAGTATTGTGGCTTTTAATGACAAGTAAACTCAGATATATATATTTTTTTGATATATGTATGTGTGTGTGTGTCTGTGCATATATGTTCAGATAATTGGACTACTACATGCACAAAGTAGAGTAATCTCTTTTAACTGGTGGTTATTTTTCATTGTCCAACACAGTCTCTGCATACAGCTGTGCACCAACTTAGCACTGATTATTTTACTCCTTCCTCTCTGTGAGTGCATCAAACAGGCTCATATAAGATAAAACCCACCTTCTTTAGGTTGGCAGCCAATCAATAAGACAATGACAACCATGTCAGTGTGACATTACCAATACTGATATCACCACAACCATTTTCACCGCTGCTGCAATGTTTTCACTATGCAGACTGTGTAGAAACAGCTTTTTTGCTGCTGCTAGTATCACTGCTATATCAACTGCTATATCAACCACGACTGCTGGTGCTTCGATGGGAAATGCTGCCTTCATTACCGCTGCCACAATGGTAACTGCTACTCCTAACAGACCTGCAGTATTTACCTTGACAAGTCTATTTCCATTACTACTGCTGCAGTGATATACTGTATCTACTACATATTGCATTTTGGTGACACGAGTTCATAAATATTCTTATTTTAACTGAGATTAACTCTGTCAACAGAATTTTTTTATATGTGTGGGCAATTGTATTCAACTGGGTGTCCCTCTGTAGGCCCCTGCAAAAATCCACCCTGCTGTACTGTTGTTTATTACAGGGTGCAGATCTGAATGGGGTAAATGATGAACAACCCCAGTATCAGTAATGTCATCAGCTGTAATGAACAGAAAGATGTGTAAACACTTAAAGGAGCCATGAGACAATGTAACAGTCATATTATCATAGTAACAATGAATGTATGTGTTCATGACCACATCCAAATCCATACACACACTGATGAAGGCCTAATATAGGAGAATAAATCATGTGAGCATAAACAGTCGAGCTCCATCACAGTTTGTCAGGAGGCAGAGAAACAATATATTGTTATTTTATTCATTGACCAGATGAAATACAAACCATATTCATAAAGTGGCAATAAGAGGCAGTGGCAATACAGTGCTAATGTCTCTGCTAGCGCAGCAGGGTTTATTGCTTCATGGCAGTAATAGACTCTCAAGGACAAACTTTTGCTAAGAACTGGCCTTAATGTTTGCAGAAAATCATGATTATTCTGAGAGATAGCTTTACAAACACAGTAGAACAATATCTCTTCAGCCACCATAATGATCGAGCTTTTTATAAGTTTAGGCATCTTAGACTTTCATATGTTAAGAGAAAAATGGTTGTTATTGGTAAAAGAGACCAATACTGTCTGCTGGTAAGAAACAGGCTGTGAACCGTCTCAGGTGTCAAAGTCAGATGCTACCTCATCTCCTCTCTTTACAGTGTATTTTTACATTTTTGTATGTCATGTGACTTATATCTCTTACTACTTTTTCTTATCTGAAAAATATGAAAGTTTTCTAGGTTGTTTTCCGGTTACGTTAGTTTTTTTTTCTAAGATGCACTGAAAATGTCAGGCATTAAACAGGCACTAAACACACTACTAGTCTACTACCAATGTCAGTTAACTAGTTAAAGAATAAAGAATGAATCCATTTAAACATTCACTGAGCAAAATGACCAAATATTCTTGGGCTACAGCTTTTCGATGTAAGGATTCCTTGCGCTCTTCTTTTTTTGTGCAATTGTAAATTAAACATCTTTGGGTTTTTTTGGTCTATCTGAACATGTTTATTATTTGAAAAAAACTAAACTAAACTAAACTAAAAATAAAGCTGTTGCTTATGTTGCGCCCAGACCTGAGACACAACAAGAAAAAGGACCCATCTTCCCCAGGTCCCAACCAGCCACAGACACACGAGAAAGAGCTCAGTATAAATAAATGTTTAATGATGATAATGGAAAACTATGAGACAATTAAAGGAATTGCTTCAGGGTGGACCGAGGCCAAAACAATGAAAAAAAAAACCTAACTAGGAAGGACAGTTTACCTCACAATAATAAACAAATGAAAAGACAAAGCTTTACCTCCCTAACATAAACAGGTGAAAACAAGGTCAATGAAACTGGCAGTCCACCTACCTTAACAGAAAACACACACATTGAAATCTATAGGGACCAGAATTTGGTGTGGCAGATTGGGAGAGGAGGAGTGTGGGTGAGTGAGCTGCAATGTGCGTCTCCATCTTGACTTCTGATATGGCAGTCTTTAAAATGCAGCAGCCAATCACAGGTCTAAGCTTGAGAACAATCCACCAACCATATACCAGTCCCAGCACATGCATACTTCATAACAAAAGGTAAATAAACAGCCACAAAGAATAAAAATTATACACAATATGACCTCAGTGGTAACCAGTGTTGGGACTAACGGTGTTTTTTTTTTGCAGTAAAGAGTACACTAACGCGTTATTTTTTAAATTCAGTAACTCCGTTACCGTTACTACATGATGCGTTACT
>JAPZDZ010000011.1:8161637-8203608 GCA_029783805.1 Acanthurus tennentii
AGCTTGAAGTTTTCTCCTTCCAGTTAGGCAACTGTCAATATTTTTTTCTAAGTGGCCAGATTCAATAATAATAATAATAATAATAATAATAATAATAATAATAATAATGTGTCCATTGATAAAATAAAGCTAAAAAATAAAATTCTGTGTCCTGGGAAAAATCAAAGAGACAATTTTAAAAATCATTTTAGGCTAACTGTTTCAACCACCATTTAAAAGCTTTTCGCAAGGAAACAAAAAAGGCACCCTTGACAATTTTGAGTGAGAATGATCGAAAAGCAATTTTAGGGGCTCTTTTGGTTGTTGATTTTTGCTACATGGCACTAATTATATTCCATACTTTTCTAGTAATGTGATTTTTTTACTTCCTGATTCTCCACTTGGATCAACAAGGGTGATCATGTCTGTCTTTTTACATAAAAGCTTTTTAAGATCATATTAATACCCAGTGGGACTTTTAACACCACATAGCCAAAAAATGTCTGCAATGAAATCTTAACAAAATAACAAATTACTTGATAAATTAACAGCTCAAATGGTTTCAGCAACATTCTACTTTTATTAAGATAAAAAACACTACATTTAGTTCTTAGTCCAAGACAGAAATATTGAAATGTGTTTTTCTCTGCAGAGCCGAACATGATTACAGTGTGTTTACGAGCTGCTAATGGAAGAGGACTGAAGGGCTGTAATGCCTGTGTCACAACATAAACACTCAGTGGCACTTTGATGGCACTGTTTTATTACAGATTGCATTCATAAACAACAGGAAAAAAAATCTGAACAATCTGCAGCTCTGGGCGCCTCTTCGCTGCCCTCACTGCTCGCCATGGACCACATCTGTGATTCAGTGTTATGTGAAAAAGCAGTGTGTGATAAATGTACAGTACTTCTTATGGAAATCTCATTGCTCCATAGATGTGACAGTTGACTCATAAGGCCATAAGAAACATTAGGATGCACCGTGTGTTGCGCTGGCAGCCCCACTGACCCTAATTTATAATGACTCCATTGTCTTGGGGAACACAGACGTATATCAGGCGTAAATGAAGTAGGACAGGCACTTTAGCTGGGGAGATGAGGTGATTATAGCTCATAGATTAGTCTGGGTGAGGTGGATGATCAGTCTGTTGTGTGAGTACATACACATAAACACATATATGCTGAAAAGAAGTGTGCGCTCATAGGCACACATGCATAGCACACAGACCTGCAGGTTCGTGTGTACAAGTCAATGCATTTACAGGGCACACACATGCATGCACAGACACATGCATTGACCTCCCCTCGACACCCAAACAAACACAGTGTGAGGTGGATGTACTGTAAACAAAGCCCACGGGAAGGTGATCATAATGTTGTGCAGTCTGGGTTCAGTTTGCTCACCATTTTTTTCAGGATTCATGGTGTGTGTGCAGGTGTGTGTTACTGTGGTTTACATCTTTAGGTGGGTTAAATGTAGACAAAGGATTCAAGAAGATGGATCTTATTTGAATCCAGGAACTGTTTCATATTGGAGGTTAAATAAGTCTAAGTAAGTCACCTTGACAAGATTTCCTTCCAAATGAGCTTGGTCCAGGTAAGTCAGGTTAGTGTTCAGGCTTAGTTTCAGTGCAGGATTAAGCAGTGCTAAAACAATCTGTCAAACTGTAACTGAGTTTTTTACATGGCCATCCAAAAGTTCAGTTTATCAGTCAGTTTGCAGTTTATCCTATGTATAAGACATGTACTTAAATATATTTGTACACATTTTGATGCATTGCATTAGAGGAGGTAATGGATGGTACAAAATTCCAAAAATACCTCAGTTTTGCAGAAAACATTTTCATGCTCACAGGAGGTACTGAGTTCTTTCTTAAAAAGAAAAGGAGTGAATGCTCTTTCCAGGTTTCTTGGCAATTTTCAGAAAGCTTTTTTTTCTGGTTCTGGACCTCTGCTCTGTTTATTACAGCCCTGGGTAACATAGTCTATACCACCAACGTCAGTCAAAACCACACTAAGATCCAAAGCAGGAGATGGAAAATGAAATTAAAATACACATGATTCGGATTTTTTTTTTCTGTGTGCATGTAACATTTTAAAAGTTCATTTCAAATTCATTTTACAACTGGATGAAAACACGGCTAATGGCAACTGAACTTTTATGTTAATAAAGTCTGTGGTAAGTGCTTTTTCACTCCTAAGTCCCAACACAGTACCTAATTTTAATCTATTTTATATAGTTAGCTTTAATAATAATAAAACATATTGTGTATTCCAATGTGTATTTAAATGCGTATAAAATCAGATAGAAATCTAACCCAAGGCTGCGGGCTTAGTTTGGTGTATTTTCAGCATGTGCTCTCTCTTAAAATGTCACATAAATTTCAAATAAATAAATAGACTCTTGGAAATCAGGTTAGTTAAAAATATGTCAAGGGGGCACAGCCACTCCACTATATAAAGACTAGTATGCTACTATATCAGTGGCAGTATCCTGTTTTCTTGCTGTAAATCACCTGTCTGGGGTCCTGTGTATCTACACGTGTATTTCCTGTGTATATCCTTACTTTAATAGATTTAGTGCAGTTGTTATGCAATGAAAGCTCATGCTACTCATACAAGACTATGTTGCCTTGATAATTTCAGGGTTTAAATAGCTTTTGCTTGTAATGCACTACTTGTTTGTTCACTCTATGCTGCTCCAGTGATGTGTTAATGCCTCAGTTTTCTTCACTGCGAACTGATAGGACTAGATAGGACTTTTTTCATAATGAAGCTCTGATTAAACCCTGTACACCACCTGCCCAGCACTGACCTGCAGACAGAAACTTTTAACTCTAGAGAGGCTGAATGTGCAAAAGATAAAGAGAATTACATGCATGCAAATTATAATAGTCCATGTTGGGTTCAAACTTACTGAAGTTATGTTGCCCTGAGGCAGTATTGTGAACCATTTAACTCCTCTTCTACTCAGTGTCAGACATTAAAGCTGTTGATATGATATATAAAGCATTTGATGTGATGTCTATCCAGTTCCTTTCTATTTCACTTCACTTTGCAGCTGATCACCTCAGAGCTTGCGTCTTGGTAAAATAAAACACCTCATCACCTGAAAACCATCTACTCAAGTGCTGCTTCTATATATTTTTTTAATTTTGGGCTCCAAGAAACTCAGTTGCTCTGAAATGAGTGTACATGCTTTGGCATTAGGTTTTGAACAGATGGATAACAACCCTGAACCAGACAAGATGGAGATCAACAAGCTTGTTCAGGTGGAATAAATCAGGCAGTTTGGGAACAGAAGCCACAGTTTGAGGAGTGGCAGCGACTGTTCAGTGTCTCTGTAAAGTTTACAATCCTCCTTTTGAGCCCAGCGGCCCTCAGACGAGCTTCCTCAGTGGTACTGTTGTTATAAGGAGGATTAGTTCGACTACCAAGCTGAAGTCTGTCTGTATCTGCGCTGACTCACTAATGGACAATCTCCTCATTCCACCTGGTGATGTTTATGTAGCCTAAATACTTGTAATAATTCCATCCAACCAGAGAAGCAGTTCAAATGTTCCCTTCTTTAATGAGCAGTGTATTGAATTCCCCTAAAAGAGACCCTGTGGATGCTCAGACGCTCCATGATGGTTTTTCCCATGACCACCACTATGTGGCGCATTGAGTCATGAACCCAAAGCACTGCACAGCACACTCAGGCTTTACAGTCCTGGAACCTGAGGGGGGCAAAGTTGTAAAATGTATGTGGATAAATGTGTTGCTAATAAAAACGCTTAAAGAACATGAAGTCATAGAGGAAATAAAAGCATTTTTGCTTTGATGCAGACAATAAAATGCTTGACTTTTTTCGGGCCATTTATTGCAAAATGAAAATTTTGTTTCCACCCAAAGGAGTGAAAACTCTGCCGGCTGAGAAACTTTGAGTATTAAAACTGTTTTAAAAGCAATTTTGCCAGCAAAAGAACTGTTTTGGATCCAGTCGCGGCCTGTTTGACGCAGAACAGGATACCACATTTACTAACAAGATAGTTAATGCCAGTAAATTAATTAAAGGAGTTTATTTCCATTGAAAACAGCTGGAATTTGGTTATGGCTGATTCAAATAAAAACAAGTTTATAGCATTTTTACTGGACAAATGTTAGATGGTGAAACTTGGAGAGATTGAGATCATTACTACTTAATAGTCATTATTTAAGTGTAACTAAGTTCATCCAATGAAAGCAGCTTGTTTGGCAGCAGCTTTATGAACTGATCTGGGTCTGTCTGCCGGCCTGGGAAGCACACATACCCCCCAGGAGGAGGGACGTTGTTTTTGTAAGCGAAACGCCCGTCATTCAAAATCCAAGCCAATGGGGCTGTGAGCAACCGCGAAACTGTACACTGCAAGAAATATCTGCAATAACAAACAGCGGCTGCACTCAAAGTCACACACACATGAACTTGATTATTACAACATTTGCGTGCGTTGGCCAGTTCCATGATTTCCTGCACAGATTGTCTGTTTCTGACTGGAATTATCTCATTTGAAAGGATTTTCTGTAGCCTCTGAAGACGTAACGCATCACAAAGTGGAGACAAAGCAGAGCTGATCCGTTGATCGACCCGTTTGCGTAAGACATCATTCAATGTGAGGAAGCGAGAGGAAATTTCACTTTGCTTTTATCTGCAAAGGGCGGACATTTTTTGCAGTGTGGCCCGGCTTACACGGTAGGAGGGAGGAAGGGCGAGAGATGGTTTGGGGGTGTCGGAGGAGGGGGGCTGGTCCGGGAGAGCATGGCCGCAGGAGCCTCAGCGCTGCTGACTGACTTGGATGGTACCTTCACATTGATAACAGCGCTCCTCGTGCCGTTCGTCTTGGGACGTTTAACCTGGAGATTGTGTGCGTTAACGCGCGGCGGGGACGTTTGATTTACTGCGTGCGTTGTTGCTCGGCGGGGCAGAAGCGCTCGGGCAACCTGAAGCTGCTGGCTTAAGTCTTCTTCTCTCTGTTTTTTGTGATTTCACAGCGAAGAAGATAAGAGAGATTAAGAGCTAGTGAGAACGACGGCACAAGGACTGCGCTTCTGCTCAACTGGTCTTTGCGCTGTGGAACACTTATTTTCTGTTTTGTGTACATGTCTTTTCCACAGCGTACGCAACGTTGCCTCCTCTCTGGGATTTTCAATGCGAGTTAGAGAAACTGTTCACTGCGCGGAGCGGAGTTGAGACGAGCAAAGCTTGTTCGTGGCAGAGATACAGTGGATTTTCACAGTATAAATACTACTTAAAGTAGAACTGTGTTTCATTCAAGCGAGTGAAAAGTGAGCGTTTGGTACAGAGTAATTGATTTGATCTGACTGTCAAAGAGCAGACCGAGACAAAACCCTCTGTTTTAAAAGAAGAGAAAGACATTTAAGCTTTAATTTTGTTGGAAACATCGAGAGAGTGGCTTTATCTGTGTGGGAATAAAAAGCCTGAAGTGCACTCTCTCCTCTCTTATTACCATCAGAATCTTTAAACCTGATCCGGAGAAGGGACTGTTATCAAATTGGTTCATCGGAGTTCCACAGCAAATATGCCGCAGGTGGAAATGATCCTCTTCCTCATCCTCATCATTGGGATGTGTGTGTACGGCCAGGACCCGGCTTCGAAGGTGGTGTCCGACCGCTACGCAGTCTACTGGAACCGGACAAACCCAAGGTAAGCAGCCCGACAAGCACGCCCGCTCTCCCGCAGGGACGCACCGGTACAGAGGAGCTTCCTCCGCCCGCAGGAGGCGGCGGACTTAACCCCTGAAACTGCGCTCAAACTGGTCTGCAATAGTTCAAGTGATGTGTTACAGATGTTACAATCTGCACAAGCGGAGTCTTATTTAAGACATCACAAGAGTTTAAAGCTAAACTAATCCACTCAGATGAGTAAAAAAAAAATTAAAAAACATTACTAATACTTACAGTCAAAAAATGATCCACTTATAACACCAAATTGGAACAATGCCTGCAATGATGTAACATTTTCTTTGAATTATCACACACGTGACGTTGATAAATTGAGCAGTTGTTAGGTTCAGACTTGACTACAATCTTTATTCGCTGTCTTCACAGTTGGATTGATGTGATGAATATAGTTCAATAATTCTCCGTATCTGAATCATCTTTATAATCAACTGTACACCCTGAGCGCATAAATCATTCTTGACAGAAGAACAACGAGGCGTTTTCACACAGTCTGTCCGCTATTGAGCACCTTTACGCGCTATTACGCATTAATGTTCAGTGTTTGCTCCACGGTCAGGTCAGAAATGAAATGCACGAGGAGCCTTACAAGCGCCGGGAGTAATGTGTATCTGTCAAGCTGCTCTGAAACAATGCTGAGTCTCCAGTCTGCTGCCATCGATCGGAATTGACAGGACTGTTTTCGTGCCAAATGGAGACTCATCCTATGAGACTTTGAGATATTCTGGTCAAGTTCTAGTTTGTGTGGTTCATTATCTGTCTATCACAGTGACACTGTGCTTTGCTCAGAAAGTGCTGATAAAGTCTATACAGTCGTGTTGGGTGTCCAAAAAGCCGCAGCTGGAGACTTTAAGTTGTTTTTTGATTGTAATTTTTACAAGTTTGCATTAAAAGGCTTTTCCTTCAAGCCCCAGTCATCGAAGTTTAAATACCTAAGTGATGTTCGACTTATTAAACTCCCTCTTTTCCGTGTGTGTGTCACGGCACCTCCCTGGGTGACTCAGTGCCCTACTCCTTGCACACGGAGATATAATGAGTGTGTGTCACTTTGTTTCAGTTGGACGGGAAGGCTTTCACTTCTATCTGGCGTAGCAGGCTGCAGTTTCAGCAGGAGTCAAAAGAAAAACACAAACAGATATCATGTAACATTTGCTCAGGTACAAGAAACTGGTTTGTTGGGCTTCACAGGAGTTGAACTGACATGATGTTAATGATACAAATGCAAATGTGCCGGTGGTGGTGGCAAAGGCATCAAAGGCTGATGGAGTTCCTGCTCAGCTTGACAGACAGATAGACAGACATCAGAGGCTGATAGCAGCTCTCTGTCCTACTCACAGGCTGCAGGTTCTCTTGTTTTTTTCTCAGCCCTCGAACATTTCCCAGTTCCCAAGTCTGGTTTTCTTGGTTGCCATGCTCCCCCGTCCAAGTGTCCCCCCCCCCACCTCCTCCACCCCCTCTCCCTCCCCACCCGGCCCACGCTGGGGTACACAATAAGGGGGTACACAGGGGTATTTCAGCTGCGGCCAAGGCACAGCGTGGTGCTTGGTCTTGTGAGAGATCCACACATGCTGAGGTCACACACTTGGTAGTAACAAGGCGAGTTGCGGGTTAAGCAGCACAGAGGAGACCGTTGTCAGGGTCAAAACCGGGGCAGTACCGCCGGCCATGGGGCCCGGTGACGGCCCCGGCACGGCACCCCGCCTGGGCTTTGTCTCTGCAGAATGGAGGCTAAATAAATGAGTAACTCTAAATGACGGTCTCCTTTTCTCATTCATGACTTTAATCTAAACCTGACCCGAGCTTTATAATGTAAAAGAGCGCCATGCTCAAAGTGTGGGGGCCCCCTGACCCTTAGCAGAACCTAACAGTATTCCATACAAGCTCGCGGGCCTCGGATTCCTGCTGTTTAATGTAACCATAGTCAGTATTGGAGCTCTGGGAACCTGCTGAGGTACAGTCCTAACTTCCAGATGAGCTTTCTTACCCCCCTCTCCTGCCTCCTCTGCTGCATATTTGACCAAAGTGGGGAAAAATGGCATCCGGAGCAGCAGTCCATACTCAGCCATTCATGAAATCCCCTACAGGAGCTGTGGAATTGAAATGAGAAGTGAGTCGTGAAAAATGGAAATGAGATGACATTTTCATGTTTTTCTATTGTTTCAAATGGGCCAAAAGGAGCCTTTCTGTAATTTAGATAAATGTGTGTCCCTGTTTGCTAAGCTTTCATCTCAGGGAACCATCTTCCCGCGCTGATGCTTGAAGGTGATTAGGCTCAGAAGAGCAGGACTCTGAGAGGTGGAGGAGACATTTACAGCCGTGAGGATGGTTCAGCTTCGCCTGGAGTTTGAAAAGCTCCCACACTGACAGCAAGTAGCTGTGTTTGTATAAGCTGCTTAATGAAATTAAATGAAACTCCAGTATCAGGGAGCCTTGTTAGAAAGAAGCTACCGAGACACAATTGATGTAATGACTCTTGGTTGTTTTTTATGCCAGATTCCTCCGAAAAGGCTTCAGATAATTGTGCCATTTTGGTATTTATCAGTCAAATGTAATTCACTCGGTACAGAGGCTACAATGTAATCTTCTGCATTGTTCAGTCTACTCAGAGTCAGTCCATTAGTCAGCAGGTGTTATGTGTGTATGCTGTGCACAGAGTAAATGCAGGTTTTGAAAATCTGGCAAAGCTCCTAATTTGAATCTAATCCTGAAACATGTTGGCATTTCACTGGAATCTGTATAGAATATGTGTCAAAACCCTGCTGTGACTCCTTTCAGGTGAAGACCCAGCATGCATATTATAGTAAAAGAGTAATGAAGAATAATGCATAGCAGTACTACATTTCTATGGTAATGTTGGCATGTAATTGATTACAATATCTGTGATTTATAATTATTTTTTTTCCATCTTCAATAAAAATATCCTCTATGAGGATTTATTTAGTTGTTTTAAATGAACTAATCAATGCTCATGGATCATTAGGAAGCCACTTGTCCGAACAACTTTTATGTTGCCAGGTTGCATTAAATTAGACCCTTAAAAAAGACAGCTTCTCCTCCCGGCGTCAGACAAAGAGCTGCAGACCAAACCCATTTATGAACTACTCATTGACATTTACAGCTGCAGACTCCACCTTAACTTAAAGGCTTAAGTTAAAGGCTTATAAGAATGGGGGAATCATAGACTACAAATTTAGCAATTGAAAAGAAAACTCTGCATGTGGCAAAATACAAACTGAGCTGTGGATAAGGTGCAGTTTTAGACGTTGTAATTAAAATATAATAAAGAATAATGTGTGACTGCTGTTACACTGTACCCCCCGAAAACCCACAAGGGACTATTCCCAGGATAAATTAGTCAATAAGTTGTAAGCAATGTTTATTAAATGATTTTAAAAAATGAATTGTAAATTTTAGGTCTGATTTATTAGCCATTGTTCTATATTAGTTTCTAGAGCTGTTCTGAGTAGTGTGAAACTTTGAATTTTTTGTTCATAATGTTAACATTTGAATTTTAAATCAGCATTTATTGCAAAAACTATCACATGGCCTTATAGTACAAAAGGAAAGAACACCCAAAGTCACAGATTCTATCCTAATCTGGAGTCATCAGAAGAGAAGAGAGCTCAGAGTTTAAAAAGAGGATTTTTTCTTAACTTCTACCATAAAATAATTGTGTGGTCAAACTGTGTGAGTAATGCAAGGCAAAAATTCAGCTTTTTAAGGAGGTAGATGATGTCATAAAATGTGACGACAGATGAGGCTTCATTCCAAAAACCTCAAGAGAAGCTCCCGATGTTGAGAAAATGACATTTGGTACAGCCCTGAGAGTTACAGCATATAAGCCTTTCCAAAAAATAATTCAAAAGGAAATGCAAATAGTAGTACATAAAGGGATATTAGTACTGGGACAATTCCTAATAAAAGGTTATTAAACATCTGTATGGTATTAACAAACTATTGATAAAGCCATGAGTTACAACTTATAAACCCCATAAGAAACCCTTACAAACAGCCTAATAAAGCACACCCCATTAGATTAGATCAAAAGAATCAAAACATGTGGCCCTTTTATAAAATGAAGTGTTCTCAACGCATTTATCAGTTATTAAAAAAGTCATTTGTAACAATTTATAAACCTGCGTAAAGTATGTTTTATTAGAAAGAGGCACCAGGACCAAAACCACCCAATGAAGACAAGAGATCAAGCCTCAGAAAATAAAGTTGGTGGTGGAAAAGCTCATGTAAGAAAAATGAGCCACAGATGTTCCTTGTCAGCTTCGCCGTCTGTGTCGGTAACCAATGATGGAAGAAAGTGTATGAGTAGGGTATTTACTGCTACTCTGACAAGGAGCTATTAGTGAATTCCCTGCTCACCAGCTATTTAGCTGCTTCATTAAAACCCACCCGGGTCCATATGGTCCTCATGCAGGCATTGCTGTGGCCCAAGGTGTTTATTTGTTGCTGATAGGTGGGATCAACAGAGAATCAGGGCCGAGTTCCGACCCTAATCTCTCAAGCTGTTTGTGTCTTGGGCGCCATGGAAACTGATACCCCTCGTCATCAAAGAACCTCATTGGGTGGGACCAATGACCTGACAGCTGGGAAGAGAGGGATTCCAGCGTGTGGGGAGGGCACTGTCACCCCAGGGGTTTTCTTTAATCCCTGATAATGCCCATCCAAAGCTTTCCCCAGCAGATGCACCATATTTCACCATAAGACAATCACAGAATCGTCTCAGAGGCCTGTGTTCATGTTTGATATAAGTGTGATTACTGACTTTAAAACCTCTCTGTTGATCCAAACGGTCCCTCTCAGTGTGTGGATGTACTTGTTTTTGGTTGAGATAATTCCTCAGAAAGAGAAGTAAGCTCCTCACTTTGACACTTGTGCATATTTCTTCTCATAGCAGAATGACGTCCGCAATTTGCTTTTCTTACGCTGCTCTCTTTTTAATCTCCACTTAAAGAAACAATACACCATTTTTCACTTGGTGGCGAGTTGATGTTGTGATAGTTTCCCAGTGGCATTGTGAGTTGCCCCATTTGCATTGTTCTCAGTGTTTACCCTTGCTTTCCCCTCTCAGCCTTTTCCCGGCTCCCTGCCGCTTGGTTCCGCTTGGATTAAAAACGGACACAAAAAGGCAACCACGTCCAAATATTGACTGGGTCTCAGGACCGCAGCCCTCTCCCAGCGCACAGAGTGCCTGAAAGGCCGCTATTGTTCCGCTCGTACTCAGTGGCCCGTAGCCGGCTTTTAGCTGTGCAGAGAGACAGACTGAGAGAAGGAGGAGACGCGAGAGCTGCTTGAGGAGAGTGTGCATAAGTTATCTGAGGTTGGGAAGGGGGGAATATAACAGGAGGGACAACACAGTCTCAGGGGTGAGAGAAACTTCCGCATAAGAGGCCAAAGGCTACGACAGGGGAACAGTGTCCAGGCTGCGGAGTCCCGGGGTGGGGTCACAACCAGTGTTTCCACCCTGAGGAAGTGACAGTCTTAAAAGGCATCAAAGAGAGAGATGACTGGATGTGATTTCCTGCAGAGAGGGTTCAGAAACTATCAATAAACTGTGGATAAGGGGCTTCTTATCTGAAGTTTACCTTCCATTTTATTACAAAGTGCTGGAGCATTAAGTGTCCTCGCAGCACTTCAGGCTCTCAGTGCATGAAATGAAAGGGCCTTGCATCACAGATGGAAATCTCTCTTATTCATTTTTCTCGTATCATTTCAGTTTGCTACAACTCTGTAATCAGAAGTATCATATTCAATGCACTTAATAAAACTGAACCTTTGGGTCAGTTAAGCCATGAGATTCATATACTTAGCTTTCTGCAGAAGGGGAACAGTTGTCCTGTGGAGGCGCCCATCATTCCTCATGCTCTCTGTGACCCCGCCTGCAGAGAGAAGCTGCCCCTGCCCTCCCCTTACGCTGTGACTAATAAGTCGAGGCCCTCAGGCTGCCAGGGAATGATTGACAGCAACTAGTGACGAGGGGATACTAATATGTGTGGAAGGTTTATTGGTTTACGGCAAAATTTCTCTGCAGCTCTGGAGCAGCAAATGCACTGTGGTTACTTGTACTGCAAGCTGATGCTTTTTCTTCTCTTTTGCAACTTAACTATTTTGTCAAAAGAGGTTCCATCTAAAAAAAAGTATTTTATTGTTAATTTTTTGGCCATCAAGTTCCTGCTTTCCTTTAAAAAAAAGCAGAACATTGACCAGTGCAGTCTGATCATTTTAACCTTCCAACAGACATCAATTTTTTTGTCAGAGTTCTCTAGAAATCGGTGCCAGTATCCTAAAAATAAGGAAAATCACTGAATTTGAATTACAAAAACGTAACCTTAAATATTAAAAAAAATACGTAGCTGAAGTCAGACCACACAGTCTCATAAACATGTATTTTTTACAAATGCACTTGTTTTAGGAAATCTGAAAACTGAGTGTAAGAATCATGAAAGGAGTACGGCAGAACAAAGCATCAGAAACAGGAAAAATCAAACGTGAATGTGGGAGTTCTGCTTAAAATATGTAAGAAAAAAAACTACAGTGAAGCAACTGTCATCTGAATCTAAATAGAGATTGATTTTTAACTGAAATGAGTGAATAAATCTTTCCATGCAGCGCAGTAACTCAGAACCTGCTTTTGCTTGCAAACCAACTTGTTTCCAGGATCTAGTAAAGCTCAGTGTCCTCTTGATCTAGAAAATTAAAAGTAGCTAGAATTCAAAAAATAAAAAATCTTCTCACACATTTTCATGATGTTCAGCCAGTTTTTAATATGAATCAGCTTATTTTTTATTGATTTCTAGAATTTAAGGTCAGTATC
The DNA here is from genome assembly GCA_029783805.1 of Acanthurus tennentii. NCBI lineage: Eukaryota > Metazoa > Chordata > Actinopteri > Acanthuriformes > Acanthuridae > Acanthurus > Acanthurus tennentii. The sequence goes on from JAPZDZ010000011.1 coordinate 8,174,164, forward strand.
TTTTAAGAAGCCTGAATAAGGAAAACTGCAGCACTGGAATCCTTTTACTTTAAAATGAAATACAGTAGCATAAGACAAATTAACACTTTAATGTAGAAAATTCATTAAACGTGTCTGAACAAATCGAAAACAGGCTGAAATATTCTTTCACTTTTTTTAGGAACTAAAGTTTTGTATGGTTTAACAGTAGCTGAAAATGACTTGGTCTGATTCATTGTGATACTGTGTGAGTTTGGCACCTTGTGTTTGATATGCGCGACAGTCGATGGATTAGCGGGAGACTCTTCAGGCCTGATCTCACAGTCTCACTCCGCTGCACAGAGGTTCACTTTTCTGCCGTTTTAATCTTGGTGGGGCTTTTTCTTGTGTGTGCTGTTTAAATGTGAGTGGTGAAATGGCATCCCCTGTGTCTTTGTAGGCACCGGTGAGGGTATTAGCAGAGAGGCTCTAAGGGGCTTAAGAGGTCAGCCCTCCCTTTGTGTGGAGACACAAAACACTTCCTGTGGGACCCTTCACCCCTCTCTGTTCTTCCCTCAGAAAGCCAGGCCCTGCCTGACCATTCACATTAATCAGCCTTAGCTCCTAATGACTGCAGTAAAGCTTCTAAAAACTGCTTCCAAAAAGGCCCTAAAGAGCCACTAAGCTGCTAACAGACTGGGCCAGGCTGCTGCTGTTCGGAGGGAATCACACAGTAGCAAAGATAGCAGGAAGGCTGCTTGGCCCTCCTATAGTCTGCTCAACACCGAGGCATAATGAAACAGGAGTTTGTGAAGTTTGCAAGTCTTTCTGGAGTTCAAAAAAACAGTGAGAGTTTGTCAGAGAAGGCTGCAGCTGCAGGAATGTGCTTCTCATGTTCTGTCGGAAATGTTTGCACTGTAAAAATCCAAAATCTCAAACGGTTTTTCATGTATAAAGGAACCCAAAAGTTATTTTTTCTGTACATTGAGATTATTTGTTTCAAACATTCTCTACAGTCATAAAACATTTTTCTTGATGCTAGTGGAAGCACTGGCCTTATTCTAAATTTTCTACCTTTAAAAGTTTGTAAAAATACGTTGATTTGATTTGTAAAAACAGTTTGGAATAAAGTTGCATCACCATTAATATTTTTCCTGTATACTTTTAGAAGTCATAATAGCCCAAAGGACCTTATAATAGAGATTTTTTTCCCCCAAGTATCTAAAGTTAAAGGTGCATTTCTTCTCCATTCTTCAGAGTAGAGTATAAAGGAGTCTTCGGTTCAGCAGGACTGAGTGAAAGCTGAAAGAGAACAGAATCAGCTGAATCAGCTGTATTTTTTTCCTACGTATTTGAATGACTTCAAAGTGAGTAACTCTTATCATGGTTATTAAGCTTAATTTTGGACTAAAGCTGTCACTCTGTGGTTTTGGCCTGTTAGCTGTGATGGCTGTGGCTCTGTTATCCTGACAGGGGAGGCTTCACTGTGCTCTCTGGTTTAAGACAAATGGAGGTAATGAGAAAATTGGCACATCAGCAGATTGAAATCATATACGATCACAGTCAAAATGTAAATTGGCTTGAAATATACTCTTGATAAAAAGCAAATGTGATCATTTTGACAGCGGTGGCCAAACCTCCAAGAAAATGTTTCTGGAATTATATTTGGGTCACTGCGGCTTTGGAGGGAGGCCTGAAACAAAAAGAATGTGCGCCTCCTCATCAGGGCGATATTTCCTGATTTTAAATGGCTGCTGACTTCTAGCTTTCTGTGTATCTTGGAAGAAATTAGACAAAGCTGGTGTGTGAGCACATTACTTTTCCAGTCAAGGTTTGTGAATCATGTGGGATTCACAGAGAGATGAAGCCGTCTGAGCGGCATGTCCGATAGCTAGTTTTTTGTTTCAGCCACAGAGAAAAACCAAAACATCTCCGATGGAGCAAAATATGTTTGTGGGAGACACTGTTGCTGTGTAAATGCTTTTGTCTCTTAAGTTCAAATGTCTCATGTAATCATTTGGGCGTGAGGGTTTATCTGATCATGGTTTTGAGCAGTGTTTTTGGTACCGCAATAGAGGCCTTTTTGCTTATTTTGCCGTTTCCAGACTCCCTTGGTAGTAAATACTGAAAGGACAAATGTTATTTATCTGCGTGTGAAGAACAGTTGCTGTTTCATGAACTTGGTGTGACTTTGCGGGACCTTTCGTGTGGCTCTCGAGTCCGTTGAGACTCAAAGTGTTTCCTCCTGTTGGATTCCAGCACACTTGGTGCTTTGGGACCAATGAAATATTAAAAAAGCCGTTTGTGATCTCACGATAGAGGCTGGACAGACCTTCACACGCAACCAGGAGAAATCCAGGTCAGAACCGCCATGACTTTAATAGAGGGGTCGACGTTTTGTCGACTGTTCTCTTTCTTTTTCACAAATTCTTTCCTGGCTTGTGTTTCTTCACTGATGAATGACTGCGATTAAATTGTTTTTGGTATTTTATCATTGCACAACTTGAGTTGCAGGGTCATTAATGGAAATCTCAGACTGCCAAGATCTGTACTCTTTCCATAGACGTGGCTGGCTTCTCCTCCTCTATGCCTCTTCTCTGTGGTGTGTGTCAGGGCGCGGAGCACAGGCAGCCATTTTCCAAAATCGACTCCATTTTGAGTCAAAGAACAAAAGTAGGTTACGAATACTGGAATGCCACTTGAGCATTTCTTGATCTCTCCTGATTCGACACTCAACTACTGCAAAAACGTTCCCTTCTCATTATGTCATTTGTGTCAGTAAAAGTACTCATTTTTAACTGTTATTGACTTCTTCAAGTCTGGTTTTCCTTAAATGCGACAAAATTTGTAAGTCTAGTTAAAATATTTCTTTTATTTTTGAAGATCGTCTCACTTTAACAATTTTCGAATACATTTAATGATTCTTCTGAATTTTTGTGCACTGAAATGCTTTACTGTTCTCTAATTTGAAAATACGGGCATTCTGTTTTAGAAATTATTTAAAATTTTTATAGATTTCTATTTTGAAAGTTGAAATATACATTTTGTTGTTCTTTGACTATAAGTTGCTGTTTTAGCACTCACTCATATAAGGAAATGTTATGATTTTGATGAAGATTAAAAGGTTCATTCTAATTTTGTGAACGTTTATTCTCATCTTGCCATTTAGGATTATCTGAACAGGTTGATAGATAAAGTTTGAATTTAGGGGCAAGGAAAACAAATCGCCATCTTAAAACAAGCAAAAAAATCTTTTTTCATACAAATTTTGCCAGCATCCAGAGAAAATTCTTCCAGTGAGGTATACAAAATGACTTGATAACAAGATTTCCTGTAACTATCACAAAAATCAGGCCATTACAAAAAACTGTCTGATCTGAAAACCAGTCAAAACACTTTGAAAATTCAAGATTAAGGTTCTGGAAGCCACATACTGTTTTAATTTAGCTCAAATCAGAAGTCAGTGAGACATAACTGCTGTTTGTTTTTGTCTTATCTAGCTTTGATCTTTGAGATTGGTCTGATTCTCCAAAGAAAAAAAACTATTGAGTTTTCTCTGACATTTGAGATATGTGTTACAACAACACAACTCACCTTGCAAGCAGTGCAAATGTCCCGTGACAAGATTATTTTTCTTTAGATAAGAAAAAATTAAGTTTTGATAAACCTGGCATCAGATTTTATGACTTTGTTGAGTTGTTGAGGTTTGTCTCATGGCCTTATTGACCCACTAACACAATGACAGTGGTACAAGCTGCCATGTGTTTGTTTATGTACAAGCCTGTAGATGTGTGCCATCGCTGCTGCCCTATATGAGCTGGTACCTTGGCAGTCATATCACTGGTTGCAGCAGCACAGTGGGAACGCGCGGGCAGACGCTTGGAGCGCTCGTGCTGATGATCCCCTTTTATGTCTTGGCTCCATCAGGGCCCTGAGTTATTCTAGTGCATAATTGATGGAGGAGTTAGAATAGCAGAAGTAATGCGATGAGAGGGTGCAGCCAAGCGGAGCGAGAGATCGCGTGCGTGGGGCTGCAAACATTGCAGGGGACGAGAGGAGGGCATCTGGCGTAACAGGTCCCAGCGCTGAATTGACACAGAATATGTCACCGCCCCAGCCAATAGCAGCCCTCCTCTTCCCCGCCAATCAGATGTCTCCACTTGAGCGGAGTACTACGTTCTCATGAATCGGACAAGAGGCTTCTCAGTTATCAGCGCTTCTCAGAGCTCATGTCGGCTCCTATCCCTTCTTATTAATGATATTAAGGCTTCAAGTTGATTCTGATGTGTAATTGAGATAATTACATTTTTTCCTGGAGATTCCACTTTGACTGGAAAGGAATGTTGTAAGGCACCGTGGGGTAGTTTTAGCCTCAGACAGCATTCTTTGTTCCTGTCGTGGATTCAGAGGTTGACTCTGCAGTATCAGCAGTGACAGGGTGGGTATCACACCTAGACGAGCACCTACAAAGGCGAACTAATGGCCCAACAAGCCTTTATTGTCTGTTTAACAAAAGGGACGAGGTAACAGATAACCTGTCGCGTCCTGCTTCAAAGAGACTGATGAACTCTGTGGTAACAAATACAAATCAGCAGGAGAGATGGGTTTCATTCCCCAAACTTGTCCAAAGTTTCACTCTGATTTAAATTTCAAAGTCATCAAAAGAATTAGTCTAAAATTAACACAAGCAGTTACATAAAAAACACTTAATCACTGCAAAAAAAGGTAGATATGAAGGATTTTTCTTGAGAATGTAAAAAATAGAAAGCTTTAGAGGAAATGTAAAACAAAGTTGTAAAAGAAAGACAAAAATGCTCAGTTCTTGGTACCATGCGTATTATATATTGCACCAACTGAATATCAGTTTATTCTAGAACAGATCTTATTTTAGCTGTTATAATTTTTAATACACCACAGAACACTGTAAAAAACAACAATATGAAAACAAAAAACATACTTTCACTTTTACCTGACTTTTAATATCAACCCTAAAAATCATGAAAACAGCAGAACTTCTGCCAGAGAAAGTGAAATACTGTACTTGTGTTCAGTAAAAACTTACTAAATTTAAGAAATTTTCCCCCAAGAAATATCAATCACAAATTCAAGAAAATAAGGCTTTAATGTAGTAAATGCTTAAAATAGGTTTGTTTGTGCAGGAAAGCCAAATAATAAAACTTATTAATGGATTATCTTCATTTTATCTTCATTTTTTCCTCAATAAATGTGTTCTTAGAATTTACCGATATGAAATTTATGATTGTTTTTTGCCCTCTAACTACCAGAATTACAAACAAAAATTTTTTGCTCGTATCAGATAGTTCTGTATTCTGTGTCCTAATATAAAGAATGTACCTTGGATCCAGCTAATAGGAATTTATTGTAATTTCACGGGCAGTGTTTCTTTTAATTATCTTGCTGCCGGCGTAATGAAGACAGTAAGTTGTTCAGAGTTTTGTGTGTGGTTGTGCAGACAGTAGCTCGGCTCTGAAGTCGGCTCTGAAACACAGACCTGTCCAGCAGAGCACTTAGAGGCCACTCGACCAGGACTGCGCCTATTAAGATCATAAAATCACGCTCATAAAGATGTTTTATTTGTTTCCTGAGTGTGGCGGCTGCTTAGGTTTCCATCAGAAGTCTTTATGGCCCAGTGCTCATATTTCTGTCTCTGGATGAAGGTGACTGTTAAGTTTAAGTGGACTTTTGTAAGTAGTAAAAATCTGGTCACCAAAAGTTCACTAATTATTTTTTTCCCTTTCATTAGGAGACTGAATTTTTTTTATACAGAATGTGAGGCTTTGGAGTGAATATCTGTATAAAATGTAACTTTTATGGTCTACATTACAGGGAAAAAACACTTAATATAATTAGATATTTTTTCAATTTATGTTTAAACATTACAACCAATAATGTTGAGTTAATCCCAAATGTAAGCGTTTTATTAATAAACTCAGATTTTTTTTATCCTTATCAATATATATTTCTCCACTATCATTCATATTGTGTGGCTTACACATTTTTTTTTTACAATATTTTGTTATTCAAAGTGACTTCTAATTTTTTTTAAATACAAATAACTTCAAAAATTTAATTAAAAAATAGAAGTTTTTGAATTTCATTTTTAAATTTAAATTTAATTTATTTTAACATAAATACATAGAACATAGTTTTATTTGGATTTTTTTAATTGATCACAAAATATGTTCATATACAGAATGCAATACAAATTTATATATCAAATATATCTTCTTTGTATGTATGCTTTTTATATGTATACATGCATTTGCAAGAATTTGTATTAGGTACAAGTATAATATGACTTGAAAGTTAAACTGAGTTCAGCTAATAGTTAAGTTAATCTTGCATTTTATGTTGAAATGTACAGAAATTACATACTGAACAGATAAGTGATAACCGAAAAAAAAAATTTAGAAGTTAATGTGGATTTTGTACTTAAAGTTAAATTCAGTTCAGCTTAAAGTTAATTTAATCTTACACATTACATTAAAATGTACAGAACTTATGTATTGAATGTTTTATTTGCAGCAAAACAAGAAACCTTGTAAATTAATTAATTGATTTATTAAATTCTTTATCGTAATTTTGAATGTGTTATAATTTTGAAAAATAATCTGATATCAAGTCTTGTGACTGGTGTTGTACCTAAATAATTGGGGGAAAAAATATCAAAGTGAGCTGGTATTTGCAGGGTTGAACCTTGCTTTGATGCCGCCATGTGTCGATGGCACTGGGTTCAACATCTGTCACTTAGTCTCATTTACACTTATTTGAGCCTGTCTGATTACAGACTGGAATAAAGGGAGAGAATTGATCGAAGAGGAAGAAAAAATGGGCCTTAAAAGTGGATGTTGAAGTCGTGTGACTGCTCCGCTGGGTCACATGGTCCTCCCAAGGAATAGTGCTTGGTGAGGTCTAGACACGCAATACGGGGGGGGGGGGGGCTAGAGAAACACACTGGCTAAGACGTCACACACATTTATCATCTACCAAGCCACTCCTGTATGGAGGCAGGCTGTTCTAAATTTTGCCCAGCAACCTACAGTGTAGTGAGAGATATGGTGCTATGGTGCAGCACTACTGTTGAAACACCTCTTGACTTTTCCAATAAAAAATCCCTTGATTTCCTGATTATATCAAAGCACAGTGAGAACTCTAGTATCAGGACTTGAGCATAAAGTTTGAGGTGATTAAAATGTTATTTGTAATTATTTTTATGTTAAATTGATAGTTTGAAGAGCAACTCTGGAGGCTGAATCACTGAATTGAGAGGTATTTTTTACATTTGGCGATATCACGCCTTTGTCTATTTGAGCCAAAAATGTTCAAAAATTAGGTTACAAATCCGCTACACTACAGTGAAAATGGATAAATATGCAAATTCCTCTCACTGCCCTCCCCTCTCAAAAAACCCTCAAAACAGGGGTGTGTCCTCATGAAAATCACCAATCAGGATTGACCCATTACCCCATGACAGCCAATGAGCTGGGAAGCAGCTGTGCTTTCATTGGCCAGTTCAGCACAGATAACCAAAACTGTGCCGGATACACCAGGGTAGAAATAACCCAGAATTCCTGTTGCCTAAAGGGAGAAAAGCTCTTAATGCAGCATGTTGAACTCATGCTGCAGCAGCCTCCTGCTTTCTGAGGGATGTAAACTGAAATGCTAACAACTGTTTGAATAAATCACTATATGTATGGTCTCTATTCATCATTGCAAGGACACACACACACACACACACACACACACACACACACACACACACACACACACACACACACACACACACACACACACACGCGCTGTTGCAGAGTTTGCTGTAGTTAAAAAGTTAGAAGGTTACAGGGAGTTGAGTTTGCCTTCCCTCTTTTGAGCTTCTTGTTTGCTCATTATCTCTTCAAGTGTATTCATTTCTTTTTCTTTTCATCTTTTCTGTTCCACTTTTCTTTTTGTCCCCTGGCTATTACCTTTAGGTTTATGACAATAACATCACCTTAAGTGAAAAACTACTGGTTTCAGCTGGAATCTGAACTAAACACTTAATTACATTTTTGTTAGCAGTATACATGCTGACTTAGTTCTTGCACATATTAACCACAAAATCTTAGCCCCCAACCAGTAGATATCTGTGAATGACCTTGAATTTAGTGAAACACAATATCCCAAACTCCATCACCTTGTGTATTGTGGTTACCAAGCTGTATTTTAAATACAAAAGTTATTTTATTGTCGCCATAATTTTCAAAAACACCACAGGTCACAATACTTATGTACAAATACCCTTAGACTATTGCAATGTGATTTTTCAAATTGGGATTCTCTAAAATTTTGTTGAAGTTCCAGTTTTCCAAAACATATTGTAATAAACCCAAAAATTTTAGTATTTGTTAAAATGTCCTTGAAATGATCTTGGCTTAAACCTCAAACATGTGAACATGTTTGAAAATCACCCGTTTTTTTTTATGTGTAGCAGAATGTATTAAAATGTCAGATTCTATATAATACATTTTCTGCAACTGCCCCAAATTTTGTAATAATTTGAACACTTCTTGTGAGACCCCTAAAAATGACTTGTTAAAGCTAAGAATTTTGCAACAGTGCATCGTACACCCAAACTAACTGTTGTGTCCCTTGAACTTGCCATCTTTTTTAACAGCAAAAATTTACATTATAAGCCCCAAATATGAGCAGTTTGACTCCCGAAATTTGTGACAGGACTTCCAAATTACCTTGTTCCTTTTTTTGAAAAGTATTATAACCTGCAAAGGGATCCTAAAATCTAGTCTCTAGTTCCCCTTCAAAATATGTGTAATGGTAATTTTTTTTTTCATGGCATCATTATACCATCTTTTGATGATGGGCCCACAAACATTTCTTGTCATCATTAAAAAAATATGTTTGTGTGCAAACAGTTCCTTGAAATTTGGTATAATGTCCCAAAAATGTTATTATTTATGATACTTATAATGCACAAAATTGATAATAGCACCAGAAAATTTAAACATTATGCAGTACACTTAAAATGTTTGTATTAAAACAAAACTATTGTACTGTAAGGACACAAAAATTGTTAACTATAAATCTTATTGAATCTGAAGTTATGGCCAGATGGACTCAACAGTTTTGAAATAAACAATACTGTATGATATAATCCCTTTGATTTATTATCTATAAAAAACTTTTTTTGAACACCACCCCTAAAATGTAGAACAACCCTTAAAGCTAGTATGCTCAAGCACAATGAAGAAGTTTAGAATTCAGTGTTCTAAAGTATTTAATTTTTGACCAACAAATAACAGAAAATTCATGGAAAAACTTAACAGCTCTTGTGCATTCAGAGCTTCTTGGTGGGAGCTGTGCCCTGAAATGAGTCTTGATTCAGCTCTGCTAACCCCTCTGTCCAGATGTTTTTCATCCAGCTGCTGACTCCTGCTGATCTGCTATCAGATATGAGAAGGGCGATTAAAGCTTCTAAGACTTGAACACTTTGTTCTACACCCTAAAAAAATCCACCTTCACCCCTGACCACTCAGCTGACTCCTTCACTCTCTGCCAGCTTTCAGCTGAAGTCATTTCCTGCATGTGTGTGATAAACAACCACTGAGCAGAAGTTGGAGGTCCACAGTAGTTAAAACTCCCCTTTCTGCACAGGTTTATGGGTTAGCTTTTGTTCTGCCTCCAGACAACACCAATGTTTCTGGTCTTCTTCAGAGTTTGGACCTGCTATGTGAATTTTTTTAGAGCTTCTTTCTAAGGAAATCATTTGGGTTCACATGCTGCACAGATGAATGTAGGAACACTGGTGGCTTTAATTTGGCAGTGCGCTCTGTGGGTGCAGACGCACATTTAATCTGCTGTGGAAAATGAGTCTGCAGACTTTGGGGAGACGTTGTGATCACACACATATTTTTACACACACACAGGCCACACATGCCTGCATGGACAGGCAAACACTCACAGATGCAGGCGCAGACTTGTGAGTAGGGTGTCATATGTTTGTCCTGTAAGTCAGCTGTTTGATCATGATTTGTGATTAATCAGCCATGAGGAGCTTTTGAATTAAGTGCAGCTTTTCATGTCAGAGTAACTGCAGCCTAATCCGTCTGGCCTTCCCCGACTGCTCTATGGTTTAGCAGAGCAAATGACATAGAGCTGGGTTGCTGAGAGCTGGTGCTTTTATAATGTCTCTGAACTGGGAAGCTGCAGGTTTTAGTCCCAGTCGTCTCCTGAACACAATAAGTCCCTGCCACGCTGATTAAATTATATATTTTATTTATTATTAATATTTTATTTTCTCTCAGTCAGACAGTTTGTCATTTCGACACAGTCTAAGAAAGCAAGGAATCTTCGTATTCCTTTTGTCTACAATAAATGTCTGAGGTGTGTAGGTTCAAAGTTTTGCAGCTGGAAAAAACCAAAAAGAAATCCAAACTCTAAAGAAAATGACTCCAAGAAGATGCTTAAGTCTGCGAAACACTTTCACGTAGATACTGAAAATAACTGAAGACATAGATGTGCTAAAGTATCAACTCGTATTTAAAAAAAAGTGTAGGAGTACAGATATTGCTGAAACAGGGAGAGGAATGTTTCTCTTTCCAGGCCTTTAGTTTTGCTTTGAACCCTCATCAAGAGCAAGAAGGAGGTCAGGAGGAATCCTCAGTTAATAATGCCAGCTGATTTGTCATTGTCATCAGCAAGGTTGCTGATGTGACAGAACTGACCCGTAAGCAAGACAGGGCATCTATCTTCCCACCCATCTGCCATAAACTTGATTTTGTTATTTTCCCTCATGGACTGCCGCAGTGTAGCAGAGAAGCAAACATGCTAACATACATTTATCTCTAATGTTTCTTATGGGTTGACCAGCTGCTTATTTTGTAGTGAAAATAAAGTGCTACATCAGCTTTTTGCCACCTTGTAGCAGGATTTTTTTCCCAGTTTTTTCACCTGCAGTTGGTCAATAATTATTGTGTCCTCAGTGTTTTAGAATTTATTATTTTATACCTTTATTAAAGAATCTCGCATATTTATGGATAGATTGCCGAACAACTGGGGGAAGCAATTGAAGCAGAAGACCTAGGACATTATGTATAATTTGAGGTGAAATTATTTAAAGCGGGTGAAATTAGTTAAAGCGATCTAATTAAAAAACTGTGTAGTCTTTGGTGAAAATGCGTGAAAACTCCAAACGATAAACTTTTCCTTCTTCCGTGGTTCATTTTTTCCTGTTTATGATTTATATATTTTCCCTTAATTTTTTTTGCTAGTTTCTAAAACTAATTAGTGTAAGGCCAGAATTGCATATGATTTAAAACTTTGCAGGCAGAGGCTTCTTTTATCCAGTGATTTCAAAGTCCTCCAACCCCACCCCGTCTGGCAGAGCATCAAGTCGCAGTCAGGATCCACATATGTGCTTAAAGCCCCATGCAGTACCAATTCTTCCAGCCTGTGCATCTTTGATTTTGTTCATATCCTATTTCTGCCATAAGTTGCAAGTTAAACAACACCTACGTATGTATCTACATGTCTGCCTGAAGCTTTAATTGTGAATATTTCTCTGTAAGATCGAAAGAAGCAATTTTCAATCAATCATCTCATGAGTATCACTGCTATTAAAATACCTTAAAATGGATCGAACTCACCCTGCATGGCATGCCCTGGGCACATTGTTCCCTCCCCACAAATGTTTCTCCTGCTGCCCTTTTGTTCCGCTCCAGAATGGAGTTGACGCGTGTGAAACCAAACGTGATACCAGGGGCCCGAGAGTTCATTATTCGTCGCTGTTCTCACGGGGCGAGTGAAAAATCACTCCTTTGTGCATTGGAAGAAAGAGCCTTCCTCTGACCTCATGGTTGCGCAGTGTAATGTCAAAAGGCCTCGAGGTTTGTGCAGTGTAGCCACACCCACTCCGTTGTGGAGCCGCCGTGGAATCCAACCAGGGTTCCCCGTCCCTGAGAGAGCTGAGGAAAAAAGCAGCCTCTTGTAAACAAATGTTTGGATCCCAAATCGTATACCACACTAATTGGACCCTGGCTGCTCAGAGGATTTTTTGTTTTATTTTGCACATCCAAATAGGGCATTTTCTGCATTCTCTGTACACTGTCCACTTCAGACCACACTCACTCTCCAATTAGCCACTTTCTTTTAACAGACAAGCTAAAGATTTCTCCATCGCCTCCATATCTCTGATGCAGCACTGTGCAGTATCATACGGGTCTGAATTACAGGTTCCTTGACATCAGCTCGGTTGGGGGCTCTGCTTGTCACATCTCTCATACAGTTGACCAGCATCAAACACATCTGTGTTCATCAAAGCAGCAGAAGAAAGTGGTTTCCTAAGTGCAGATCATGCATGCTGGTGGACCTGAGGAGGCGTTCTTAAGGCTTCAGTCTGAACACTAACAGATGACATACTGACCTAGAGGGGCCTGCTGCCTTTTACACGTTAATGAAGCTGTGTGTGGTAGGTTTATAGATTTATTAATGTATCTATGTCTGTAAATCGGTTCCCTACACAAACACATGGAAAAATCTCTATCTCATTAGGTCATTTTTCTCTTAAGACCTGCAAATTTGTTTTATGTTGAAATAAGTGTGATAGTATACACAGTTCAGCTGGTTTAATGTAAAAATCAGCTTACTTTTTGGTATGCAAACATCATTTTCCCTAGTCCAGTTAACCATCTAAATGTGTAATATTCTCAAGTGATTTTCAAAATAAGACTTCTGTGGTTTAAAAATAAAATTAACCTGATAAAAAGGGCATTTTTTGTCGTAGCTGAAACATCTTTTGGTACGTTTTGTCTAGAAACAGACTCATTCTGTCTTGTTCAAAGAAACTAACATTATTTTTAAACATTCAGGAAACAACATGAAGAATTTTACTTTTGACAAAATAAGATTATAGAGGTCAGTAACGGACAAAAGTGACTCCGAATTGCCCTTTTATATTTAACAATCTTGTTTAAAAGATTTCCTGGAAATCAGTATTGTTTCTTGAAACGAGAACATTTTTTACCTTGTTTTAACAAAATAATAATATTCCAAAATGGCTTGCAAAAATTAAGATTTTTCACAGCAGCTGCTAAAACCTGTGATGCATTCCAACGCTGCTGACTAATCCTGACCCAAACTGGAGAACAGACAGGCAGTAGTTGAGTTTTTATAGCTAACCCTACTGACTGTGTGATATATGATAGTCTGCTTTAATCACTCATATCAATGACATGACTCAACCAAACCGACACACTCATGAGGTTGATTTTGGATGCAGCTCTGATGTTCCATGCAATTCCTCCATCTTTCCACAAGCTCCCACATCCCCAGATAGCGCTCCCTTGTAAGCCAATGCAAGCGGCACGTTTCTGCTAAACCAAACCTTCATGGGAAAACGTTGCTTCTTCTGGGGAGGAAGAACTGTTAATGGATTATGTGGCTGCTGTTTCCCACTCGGGGGCCAAGCCTCCATCATACCCCAGTTTATTCAGGATCGATGCCCCCCCTCTCCACCTAGATGTCTCCCCTCCATGCAGGCTAACAGGCATGGCTAGCGTAGCTCAGCTTTAGACCCTGGTCCTCCGCCATGAACTTGGCTTTCCTGTCCCTCTTCACTCCATTCATGTCAGCAGGCCTTGGCAGTCTTGTTGGGCTTTTTTGAGTGTGTTCACTTTGGACGGCGATGAAAGGAGTCGGGGGAACACGGGATCTTAAATCACTTAATGAGGGGAGACAGGCAACGCTTTTGTCCAGCTTGTTCTGGAGCTGCGTCCAGCCAAAGGCCTCTAACGGGCTCTGACACCTCGCTCGGCTGCAGACCTGACTGTGTGATAGTGTGTGTGTGTTGGTGCATGGCCAGCATTGCTTCAGCCTGCCTGGCTTCAGCTTTTGTGTAATTTTTTGGTCCTAAATTTCAGCATTTATTTGCATTTCCTTACACCATCTCGGCATGTTTGTTTGGTCTGGGCATATTTTGTGTCTTTCGGCGGCGGGAACCATATTTGTGTGTGGTGACGGCTAAGCGGAAGGCAGAAAGAAGCCCAATGATGTGTTAGACAGCAGTGTTGAGGACAGGGTTGCTCCCTGCGGGTGTTTGGCCTTGGCCTGCAGTTAGCATGCGCTGACTGAACCGGAGCATGAAGGGAAAACCCAGAGAAGGAAATAAATAAACAAGTGGCAGCAGAGTTTCACATCTTTTTGTTTGGTCATTACTTCAGCCATGGAGTTCCTGACACACCTAACAAACACTCCTCTGCTCATCCAGTGAACTAAATGCACAAATATTTTAATGATGGGTGTATTAGCTCATTAAACTATTTAATGAGCCCCAAAAGTACCTGAGCCTGTTCTTGGGTTTGTTCTCAGAGTTTTGCGTGTTTGCTCCTTGTTAAAGCTTCATTCTCACCATGTTGGAAGAACTTGAAAATGGAAAAATAATGTTTGGTTATTACGTCCCAGGAGCATGTATTATTCCAATTGGTTACCATCGCTGCATGAAATGACCTGTCGTCACGCCATGTAGATGGAAATATAGCTGAAATAAGCTACACTCCTCAATAGTTACACTAGATACAATGAATATATGTCAGACAAATAGCTCCTTTTTAATAAGTAGGTATGTTAAAGCTAAAACAAACAGTAAACATATAACACATGTTAAAACCCTGCACTAACACCGTAACACCGTAACATGTTTTTTTTTACAAATTAGTTGCTCATATTTACTGTGAGAAATTACTTTCTATGATTTTGCTAGCTCAGTTTTCATTTACGATGGTCAAAAACTGACTTTCTCCAGTTACCCCATACACAAAGAAAGCCAGTTAGCACCCGAGTCTGACTGTAACAAAGCCAATTTTACGTGCAACAAAACACTGTAAGAGAAATCGACATTGATCTTGGTTGATAATGATTGTGAACACACTCTGTACTCACAATTTTTAGGTAAAAACAAGACCAGCGATGGAGGCAGGAACGGCAGTGAGCTCAGTCTTTGGAGCTCTGCAGTGCCGTAGCTCATATCAACACCGTAACATGTTTTTTTTTACAAATTAGTTGCTCATATTTACTGTGAGAAATCACTTTCTATGATTTTGCTAGCTCAGTTTTCATTTACGATGGTCAAAAACTGACTTTCTCCAGTTACCCCATACACAAAGAAAGCCAGTTAGCACCCGAGTCGCAGCTCGAACTTTCCGAGGGACTGCATGGATCAGAGTTTGTGAGCACCACTGGCATGATAAAGATCAGGCAGGCCAGGGCAGTCAGGGGTCAGCTTTGTAGTCGAGGTCTCCACCCTGTGACATCACAATCCAGGAAATCCGCCCCCCTAAAACTCCCATCATCGCCACATCAGCTCTCTCTCACCTCCTCGACACCCACAGCTCCACACACACTCTTTGAGCAGTGAGATGAGCGCCTCTTCCTCTCTGCTGTCTCCTCCACTGCTACTTAAGTCTGCTCACTCCTTACTCCTCGCTGCTCTTAACACTCTCCCACATCCTTTACTGGTATTCCTTCCTCCTACATTTTTTCCTCTGACATTTCCGCCCAAGGTGTGTGTTAGCACTGGGATGGCTGTTTGACTTTGACACTTGTACTGCTTTCTCTCTCTCACTCACTGTCTCTCACCGTCCATCACCTAGCTCTTCACTCTTTCACACATGACACACACGCACATTTCACACATGCTAGCTCACACACTGGCTAACTGGCAGACCAGTGTTCAGCTTTAGTACAGCCTTCAGTGTTTCTCATCCATCCTCGATGTGTAAATAAAATTTTGGAAATCGGTCTTCATTAGAACTGGAGGTTTTCGGATGCCAGTGTGGGCACACTGGCACAAAACCAGGCTTGGTTGAGCCATTAACATATCAGCTGTAAACAGTTGTTGCTGCAGAGCTGCTGTGCATTTGTATATCTGCTTGTGTGAGTTTCTGTGTGTGTGTGTCTGTGTGTGTTGATGTTGTGTTCTAAAAAAGCCAAGATTTATATGGCGTTCTCAATTTAGCTTCAGTGCAGCCGCTTCTTGGCTGTTAGACCTCACTGTTCTTTTGAGCTGGCTCAAGTCCGGTTCCTTTCACAGTCCTCCAAAACAAGAAGAATGCCATGAAGTTCCCATGGTAAATCACATTCACATTTACATTTTAGGCCTCATCCAGAATGCAATGAATACTATGGAAGATGCCATTTGTGGAGACACAATGGCACTGCATTAAAAAACCATAACGTCCCGCAGTGGTGTAAAACCAAACTAGAGAGTACAGTTTGAATGAACATTTTACTACTTTTTATATCTTTTTCATGGCTTTTTCTTCTCTGAAAGGTTACTGAAAAAGTCATTATTTTATCCCTTTCAGTGTTTGTGAGATTAATAATAGAACAGATTATCAACAATCAACAACAGAATTACATTTGCAAAGTGAGCAAGCAAAGAGATAAGACAACAGCAAATATGAGAAAAATAAATGTTAATGAGAAAAAGACAAAGAAAATAAGTACCAGCAATGATTAAAAGACCACTGTGAAAGTCCTTCTGATACATCCCTCCACTCTTCATCCCATTTCAATCTTGTTAAAGAATCTACCTTGACCTTAAAATTCATGAAAATGCCAAATTCTCCCTCCAGACCCACTGTTTGTCTGTTCTAAGCTGCTGTGCTAACACAGCAATGTAACATGATGTACTCCATGAAAGAGGACATGCTGCAGATATATAGAGCTCATTTAATGAAAATAGTAAACCATATTTCTTCCAATAAATCCATTTAAACTACACACTGGACTGAGGCTTTGTTAGGTTTAATTAGCTAATTCATTGTTTGCAGATGACACCAGACATTGCAACAAAAGTTAAGTCGCATTTTGGATTATAATAATGTTAGAAGTATAAGTATTAGTTTTTCTTATTTTAAAGATTTTGTAGGTCAAAAGCAGGCTACATCTGTTTAAAAACCTAAATTAGATGCCCAGTTGACAATAAACTGTTAAAAGCATTTCAGAGAAATTTAAACAGCATTTTATACCCATCAGTGCACCAACTCAAGAATTATCAATTCATGTTTTTAAGATTCAGAAGAGAATACTTTGAAACACAATTTCATACTTGAAACAAGCACTGTATTTAATTCATAATTCCAGTACTCTGTAACAAAGCCAATTTTACGTGCAACAAAACACTGTAAGAGAAATCGACATTGATCTTGGTTGATAATGATTGTGAACACACTCTGTACTCACAATTTTTAGGTAAAAACAAGACCAGCGATGGAGGCAGGAACGGCAGTGAGCTCAGTCTTTGGAGCTCTGCAGTGCCGCAGCTCTTTTCAGGATGTTTACTGCTCTAAATGACAAGCTAATGTAAAAGAGAAAGTACATACCAACCAAACCACAGTCCACCCAAGTGGTGGCTGAGGAACAAATCCCATTTCCAGACTCTGTGTCATTGCCAAGCAGCACTCTCCCAGCTCTGCCACATCTGTGCCTACTCAAAGTTTTTCTGCTACATTCCTCCTTCCAAAATATGCAGCTTTGCTTTCAATCAGAGCAGCTTGAGCACAAAAAAGAAAAGATCATGATTCTATATTGTTTTTGTTTATCGTTTTCTCTCCAATCTGTTACAGCTAAGACTTTTTCAGGCTCTTATGTTTATTTTTTTTCTTGAGTTATGTGACAACTGTTATATAAAAAAAAACACCTTTAGCGTGTTCTCACTGGCTCTACACTTTATGGCACTTTAATTTGTGAAAGGAAAAATAGAAAAAAAAAATCTCTCTGAGTGAATTTCATTGTGCCCAGATAAATATGGATTTGTGCTTGTGCGACCAGACTGCAAACCTTGTGTGTTTGCTTCACGGCTGCTTTGCATGGTGTTTGAATGGGCAGCTCGACAGGCCGTGAGTCCATGAGAAACCCCCGACATGAAAGCCGTCGTCTGCACACCAAGGAAATTCTGCTGACACCTAATCACAAAAAGAAGGGAGTGAAAAAAAAAATCAGCCCGAGCCCACAGCGATCTCCGCAGGTTATCTTGAGGGAGCGTAACCTTTGTGACATTGATAGGATTGTACACAAAGAGGCGCTTTGCTTGTGTGCATCAACACACTCAACTTCACCAAATTTCTTTCACTAGCTTTCTTTGGTGTGTGTGTGTATGTGTGTGTCTGTTAGTGTGTGTGTGTGTTGTTGGGCTCTGAAGCAGCGGAGGTGATGGATGTCAGTTTGCCCTCTGTCGCTGCTCTGCTCAACTATCCTTAATGGACCTTTTAGAGACTCGAGTGAAATAGATGGGGAAACTAACCTCCAAAATAAAACCCGAGGCTCTTTTCTTTCCCCCTCTTTTCTCATGCTTGCAACTGCACAGCGCCTTATCAGCACCCAATATTTTACAATCAGTAAAACCTCCCATAAAGATCTGTTTCTCTTTACCTCACGTAGCTGGTCAGAGCTTACGATGCTGGAAAATGAAGTCGGGCTGGAAGGCAACCAGTGCAACCAGTCACTCCTCTCCTCTCACTTATTTCTCAACATCTTTCTTTTTCCTCAACTGACAGAGCTTTCTCATGTCAGGCCAGACATGTGATTCCCTTTAACCACTGCCCTGGAGCAGCTGATAGCCTAGAAATATTCTCCCCATCCAGGCAGCAGTGAAGGCAGACAGAGACGCAACTGTTTATTTTATTTACTATCTACAAAAAGCGTCTATTTCTGGGGGAGGTGTAAGGCTGGCTTGATGAGCTGTTTAAATCATGGGGATAAAGTCCAAGCTTAGGGGTCAGTGGTGGCCTCTCTGTTCCCTTGATAGACTAGGTTTAAATTTTTTCTCAGTTTGAAAGAATGAGGATATGAAGAGAGCAGTCAGACCAAATGAAAAGCAGTCCCATAGGGGTACATGTGCTGGACAGACAGAGACAGTGCAATTTTCAGTGCAAGTGTGGTTGCATGAAAGGATAAAGTAGTGTTGTACTTAGTTTTAAACATAATGAAATCACTTAAGTAGATCTAATAATTACATCTGACAATTTGCATTGTTCAGTTGGTCTATAAAGCTTTAGAAAACATCTTTAAAAAATGCACATCTTTATTTTATGGAGCACAAAATGTTACTGCTAAATGACTTGTCTTTAAGACCAACAGTCAAAATATTCCATTTACTATAATCTACAACCAGACAACGCAGCAGTTTCTTGCATTTGAGATTTTGGAACCATCAAATGCATTTTAATTCTCACTCCAAAATAATTTTTGTTTGACTAGTTGATGACTCGCCTTATCATTGCAGCTCTGAAATATAGAAGAAACGATAACCCCATCAAACAGATGTGGACATCATGAAAGAAATCTGACTCAATTAAACCTACATTTTCCTGTATGAATAATTGACCATTTGTTCCTACTTAGAATACAGGGTCAGGCTGTGCCGGGATAGACCATGTTCATGAGACATTCACTGTCTGATCACATTGGAAGGCAGAAGTGCTGCAGTGGTTCTGAATTGACTCACTCAAAGCTGGTCTCATGCATCATAGAGAAGGGTGAGACATGATATGAGGATAATGTGAGCACATTTTCAGACAGTCTCTCCTGGAAGGCGCTCATATTTTTTACACTTGGTTGCACACACAAGAATGCAACAGTTTTTCTTTTGCCTGCATTTCAAACGTAGTGTGTATGAGGAAATGAAGGGGGTGCTTGGAGGGGGAGGGGTGGGGGAGGGGGGAGAAGAGGGAGGAGGGACACAGGTAGAGCAGCACCTGCAAACAGCAGAGCAGACTAAAGTGGAGTGTATCCAGCTTCATATCATCTCCATCTCTGCGTCAGCATTTCCACTGAGATGCTGATTCACACTTAGCGGTGAGAGTTCGAGGTCCCAACATGAGAACAGATTCAAACCCTAATCTCATGTCTGCTGCCACTTCCCCCAGATAGTGTGTGTGTTAAATAATCTAGTTGAAGAGTGTGTGTGTTAAATAATCTAGTTGAAGAGTGTTTGTTGATACTAGCGGCCGTCCTATCTGAGACACCCGCATCAAATAACTGAGACACAACAAAACTGGCTTGATTGGAGTTATCTCAGTGTTTGCACATGTGATGACCCTGTGTGTATTTATCACAGCCATCAGCCTCTGGTTTAAAGATAAGAGGACAAACAGATGGCAGGGAGTCACTCAACACACAAATCGGGGAGACTTTGTACAAAAAAAAAAAAAATCAGCTGGATAAGCTGTAAAAATTAAAAAGTTACCTCATAGATTTTTGCGCCTTGCGAACTTGAGGGCAATAGCGAGTCTTGCGAGGGTCAGAGCCGCAGTGACGGGTGGAAATGCTGTTGATTGATGATAAAACAACCCTAATGTCAAATTAAGAGGCATCAGGTGGAAAACCAACACTATTATTGCCCCCCTCCCTTGTGTTTCTTGCAGCTTG
This sequence comes from Acanthurus tennentii, assembly GCA_029783805.1. Taxonomy (NCBI): domain Eukaryota; kingdom Metazoa; phylum Chordata; class Actinopteri; order Acanthuriformes; family Acanthuridae; genus Acanthurus; species Acanthurus tennentii. Next base: position 8,194,561 of record JAPZDZ010000011.1, read on the forward strand.
GTGTCAGCAGAGGTCGCACAGCTTTGACCTGCTGACCCTTCTGTTCTTCATCCGTTCACAAAAGCCCTGATGACGCTCATATGATCGCTACCGACACGACCCTCCCCTCCCGCCTGTCCTGCAGCCATTGTCTAAATGTCATCTGGCAAACAAAACGCCTGTTCATACAGGGCCGGAACAAAACACAGCATCCTCCATTCACACTGCGACTGTCAAACACTCCAACAAATGCCACCTTTTGCCACCTTTCAAATAAAGAAAAAAAATGCCTGTCTCTTCCCTTTTTTTTTTTTTGTATTAGTGGGAGCAGAGAACTTCTCGCCCCAGATCAAAGAGGGTATCATAGCAAACATGGCAGAGATCCCGACCCTGATACCCATCCTGTGTGTGTGTGCGTGTGTGCTTGTGTGTGATTGTGATGTGGGAATGCAGGCTATGAAAAAGCCCATTGTGGTCGTGCAAGTGTGCCTAATTAGTGTGTATACAACTATGTCAGTCGTCCTGTGATCTCCTCTTGTTCGACTGTTTGTGGGGCTCTATTGTGAGCCAAGCGGGAACGCTGAGGGAAATGCAGGGATCTGTGTGTCTGTGTGTGTGAGTGTGTGTGTGTACTTTACAAGTGTGTTATCAGAGACACACATCAGCGTTCCTGCCTGTCTGGTTGCAGTCTCGTCTTCGTCTCACCCGCGAGCTCAGCGTCTCGGATGCCTCTTGATTTACAGCACCGAGGCCCTGCGGCTCCAGGATCAGGTGGCGCTGCTGCCCAGTGTGCCAGCCTGGGGACCGAGGAGTTGAGTTCAGCCTGCTTGTTTACTTTATGCCTTTTAATAATTTCAATTTTATGTCCTTATTAACTTGACCAGGGCTCTTTGGTAGGGTTTTCCCAAAGGTGCCTGGGGATCTTTCATGGAGTTTATGGAGGTAAGAGTTAGTCAGATAAGGGTTGTATTACTCAGAAATTGCATTTTTGAAAAAATACAGTTTCCCCTGAAATTCTAACCTTTTCTTTTGTATCAGAATCACTGATAATCTAAGGAAACTGTAAGAACAAGTTTGAGAAAAGGTGTCTCCATATGTTTAAACTTAAAATTCATAATAAAAAATCCATTTAGCTGTTGTTAACAGGAATTCATTTTCCAGTTCATACAGTGATATCTTGACAGTGAAACAGGCCCAAGAGTCCTACATGCATCGAGTGTTTTGAGGAAGATCTGTTGGCTCTGTACATACACTACATGCAAAAATGGACTAACAGAAAGTCTTAAACTTCTTGGCACAATCTTATAATTGTGGTTGTTTGACAGTAGTAAACTTGTGAGACCAGTAGGGTTTTTCACTGTATAATGTGAGAGATTAGTTAAATTACTCCAAATCTATTATGCCATTTTAAATAAATGAAAATACTCCACAATGCATGTTGTGTAAGTTGGTGAGAAAAGAAAAGTTTTCTGCAGAAAAGGAGAGAAAATGATTAAACTTTGATATAAAAGTGCACTTAAATTACATTGAAAAACACCCAGGGACAACAGGTAACCCAGAAAAGACTTCTTGTTTTTTTTTCTTTAAGTGAGACTCTTAGGCAAAATCCTTTAACGGGTCCCATCGTAACAAAGCTTGGCGAGTTCAAACTGTTGGAAGATTAACTTTGACTTGATCAAATGTTTTCTGTCCCCCCCTGCCCTGCTTGCGCAGATGAAAGAGCTGACTGAATGGGCTTTGTACTGGATGAGGGATAAGACCATTGTCTAGATTGAGCCTTTGTCAAAATGCCCAAGGATTTTGAGTTTACCTTGTTGCTGTTGCAGTTGCTGGGTTTCCACCATGGAGCCAAGCAGTCTGACTGTGAATTCTTTTATCAGTTTTAAATTACTGAGTACATTTAAAGAGTTCATTTGCAAACAAAATGTCCAATGTGAGAGATGAAAGTAATTACTTTGCATACATATTTTACTTAAAGAGACTCGTTACAGCAACATTTTATCTTGTAGTTTTACATTTTTGACAATGTGAACATTTAAATGTTCAAAAAAGTCGTATTTGGGTGATCTATCTGACAGCCAATAAGGAGGAAGGAGTTATCCTCTGCTGTTGCTGTCAGTTATCCGTATGATTGTGAATATTTCAGTTGATAAAAATCTTGTTTTTTGATGAAAGCTTTCTTCAGAATAAAGCATGCGTTTGATCTCTTATAAACACTTTGAGATGGATTCACCCTGTGGAAACTCCACACTGCCCTGCTCTGGTAAAAAAAAATAAAAATAAAGGAGTGTGGTGTTGTAGCATGAGACAAAGCCACAGAAAGATAACACAGAGGTGTGTTATCAGTCTTTGATGCTTTGGTATGGCTGTTTGAGTGTGTGTGAGTGTGTGTCCTGATTTATCAGCACACAGAGATGTAAGGGGGCCTGACCTTATCATGGTGACTCTGCCTCCTCCTTTATCCCGTCCTCCCCTTCTGCTCTTGAGATTGTCAATATAAGCACACACACACGTACACACACATACACACACACACACACCCAAACAAAGCAGATCAGAGGAAATGCTGCAAAACAGTTCAATACATGCGTCAGTGAAGCTCTTTGAAAGGACAGGCTTCCTGCCAGTGTGTGGTGACCCATCCAGACAACTGATATCGATACAACACTGGACGTCAGTATGGTGGAGGGAATGGGATGGTCCCATCATTGACCTGTGTTGTTAGAGTGGTGTGTCACTGTGCAGGTCAGTGCTGTACTGCAAATGTGGGCTAAAGTTAAGTTGAGAGAACTGGGCAGTATAATGTTATGCCATAAACTGAGATGAAAAATACATTCTTTGTCATTCAGAGATTTTATTCAACTGGATAAACAGAGGTATCTCTGTATCAAATGTAACATTTCTTCTTTAAAATGTCGTAAAACAACTATATATTTGTTAGTTATTTTTTTGAGTTGTCTACATAGTTGATCCCAAATTATATTCAATATTGTTCCAACTCAGGAAAATCTGTCATTTTATTCTAGGTAAAGGTGCATCTCATTGGTTGTCTGTGGCTAACTTGTGCAGTAACACCAGTCAGAGGGTGAGGAGCGAAGGCAACACGTAACCAAACAGAATGGTTACAATTAAATAAAAGTGTCATGTTAAACAATGAAATAAACAAATCCCATGATCCCATGCTACTTTTCAACGACATCAAACTAAAATATTTGTTTTCATTGTTTTGATTGAGGGACCTCTAGTGACAGAAATGACACATTGTACATTTAATATCTCTGCTTGCAGGCTACATTGTGAACCAGTCAGCCAAACTGATTTATAGTAATACTGGACTTTTAAAGAGTAAGGGTTATTTAAACATCTGACTTACAGTGTCAAAACTTGGAGATAATTAGATCTTAGATGTGATCAGTAAAGTGCTAAAAGTATTCCACAAGTCACTTGTGTTATCACTGAGGATAAGAGTGGATGGTTTTATTGAGCTCTTTATGTATTTATAGCCAGACAGAAAACTAATGTCTGTAGCTCAGACTTAATCATGCTTTCCATAAAATTTCACTCAATAATGATGTTCTCTAGATTGTAACAATTTAATTTTGCTTTAAGTTTGATTCTGCCTCACAGTAAAGGAGACATATATAACCTGTTTTCATTTTATACCACAGCTCATGAAAAGCACCGAAGAGCTGAAATCAGCTCTCAGCTAGATTGCTGAAATCAACCATGTTGATGAGAAATGTGATTAGAGAACTATAAAAAGTACTGGCTCGTCCTGATGCAGTTATATTCACTGCTTTTTTTCTGACATGTTTCTCTTTTCTTCTACCATTTCTGAACCACAGACTGAGCTGTTGTTGTCAGACGTGTCACTCTGGTTTCTCTAAAATGAAGGTTACATATTTAAATGTTCATCATGAACCAGTTTTACTGCTTTTTAGAGTTTATATTTATGGACCAGTTTTAGATATAGTTTTTAAAGAAATATCAAAAGAAATGTAATAAAATTCTGTGTATAACTTTTGCTTTAATATCTACAGAGACTTTAAATCAAATACCTGTTTGGTTAAAAGGTTAAAGTGAGTAATTACACCTCTTTTTGGGCAAATAAAAGGTCTGTGCCTTAAGCTCACAGCAAACACTGAAGATTTCTGCCCACTAATTATAATAACTATAACAGATATACAGAAGTTGAAGTCAGAGCACATGTTAGCACTTCCGTTTTCCCTCTAATAGCCTTATAAATCTACAGCTTTCTAAAGGAACTCATTTGATCAGCTCCTATCATCACTCTGCTGGGATGCGTTGTCAGTGGCCTTCCAGCTCATGTCTTTTGTATGAATCTCTTTGCCATTACTTGAGGATTTTTGAGGTCTAGCTTCCCAGAAACTAAATGAAGCCTGCAGGAGCGTTTGATTTAAGGCCGTTATTTTCACCCGATACTTCTCCAGTAGAGGAGAAGAAGGCCTTAATTTACGTCCTGTTTTTTACTATGCGACTGTGCGGTCGCAGCCCTCATCTGTTTTTAAGCACGGAGAGGAAGTCATTCTGTAAGCCCTACGCACGTGTGACTCATTAGCAAACATGGCTATTAGCCACAGTTAATTCCTTTCTCTCTCTTTGCTGAAGGCTTTTTCTAGAGACACATAAATTCATATCCTGAGTGGAAAACTAAAAGCGAGGACATGTGACTCTGCTCGCTTCCTAACCACCGGCTGCCCAGCTAAGCACTTTTTGGTCATGACAAAGTCCTTGACATACCTCACGACCGCTGACGTGCGTTGCATTGTTGCACTGGAGAAAAGGGACGTTCCCGGGTGTCACTTGCTCTTGATGAGCCTGAAATTTACTGTGACCTGACCCATGGAGGGCCATCATGGGTTGTCTGGAATTATCCCAGGTTGACTCCTTCAGGGAGCTGCTGCCAGAGGTCAGGGTGAGGGATGCAGATTTATATAGCCAGAGCTACATGCTGCACATGCTCTTTCTCCATTTAGCTAATGGGCCTGCTGTCATAATAACTATCCTTTCAGGGAGGAAGAGTTATTGCCTCATTGTCCTCCCGCTGAAGTTGTTTGTATGTTTTCATCTTGAGCAGCTTTGGGAGCTGCAGGTTTGGTGCTTATATAAGCAGCGTCTTGTGGCTCATACAATTTGATCTGATTCCTGCAAAAAACCAAGAGTTTGAAGACAGTGGACCTCTTATCCTGCTGCAATAATGTCATTTGTTTAAAATATGCATATGCATGTTTCAAAGGAAATAAAAAGGACAAGTAGCCTCTACTTCTTTACATTCAATTGTAGTTCAACCATCTATCCTACTACTGTACTGGAAAGAACAAGAGCACATCTTGTTAATTTTATTGAAAAAATAAACATTATTTCTTTGGCATTTTACAACTACAGCTCCCACAAGGCTTTTGCAAACATGCCAGGAGCTATAGGGCAACATACAACAGCCTTGTCACGTTACGTCGTGTCACCTGATGCCTTTAGCATACGACAGATGTGTCACACAGACAAAAGTCGTCAAGGAACGGTAGCATGTGCTGAATGTGATAAAAATTGTTGCCTTTCTAGATCATCAACCTCTGTCTGGACCAACAATGTCACCTGACAACTCAAGATGACAGCCAAGGGTGAGTGGGCTTACATGGAAAACAACAGGCCCCGGTGTTCTGATTCATGTCACACACTCCTGTTTATTGACCTTGAGAAATGGTATATATTGTGGATGAATTCAAAATAATCATCATTTCATCTCTGTTGGAGCGCTTGAGTGCTTTTTTTTGACTACTTTTACTTTAAGATGGCAGCTGTTTGAGAAACATCAAATTTCTCCCCAATCTAAATAAATTCTTTGTTCAAATGAACTGAATTAAAAGGTAAAATTTGACTATTTAGTGTCACTAGTTTAATGTTAGTTTAAATCACTTTCTTAGGTGATGGTCTGAACTTTATATCAGACTTGGGATTCTCAGTGGACTTTGGGATACTGATACCATCAGACATACATGCACATGTGCAGATTTGATAACAATGTCAAGCGATGTCAAGCAAAGTTCCATATAAAACTAACAGAGAAATCATGTCAATCAAATGATGCACAATAAAATGTAAGAAAAAAATTAATTGTCTATAATATGGCGAAACATGTTAGTACAATGTCATCCCATGTCTGAGCCAAGTGCACATGCAGTCCAACAGCCAGGTCTACTCAGCAACAACATCTGTGCCACATTCCTCTCCCATTCACACAAGTGTAAAGACAGCAGAATGGTAGCCTCCAGCTAACCCCAAACACTGCCGATTAGCAACGCCATGCTGGCTGACGACACAATACGGAGCGTTGAGAGGAGCTAACAGGCCGTGCGCTGTTTGTATGTGGAGCAGGTGTTCCGGAAAAGCATTAAACACGCACACACATTCATTCATGCATTCCTCATGTGCACCTTCAGATTCATCATAGGCTCATCAGAAACCCACACATACATACAGGCCAGATGGGTGGTTATAGATCGACTTGGGCCAAGAGCCAGCGGCAAGCAGCACGGTCATTAAAGGGAAGAGGGCGAGGAGAAAAGATGAGGGAGGAAGAAGGAAGTAAATCTGCAAGGGGAAACCTAAACCTCCTGGGAGCCTTTTGTCTCTCCGGCTCTCTGGATCACATTAGGAGGAACATAAAACTTTATATTGTCTTAGATGAAATTTTAACTTTGTTTTAGATCGGGGTCTCGCCCTGGAATTAATGTTGGCCCCCGGACAAGCATCGAGCTGATGCACCACTCGAAATCTCCACTGAGAGCGATGCTAATTAAATTCTTTCAGGCAGTGTGACATCTCAGGTGCAGGCTTCTAAATGCTGATGGGATGCTGGAGTGAGCGCAAGTTTTCTGCCAACAGCTATTTTATCTGTAAAAGTAATAGATAGTATTGAACCTCAGAAGTTTTTTTTTTTTTGGTGCTGTAAAATGTGGCTGTGGGAGAGATTTTAAGTACAAAAAGCTGGCAGTGAATGTCTGGTCAGATTCTTAATCTTGTTTGTAGGATTTGGTTTTATCAGGTTTGCTTTTGTCAAAGCCAGTATCAGTTCCCACTCCTTAAATCAAAATCCTCTTATCAAGTTTAATTAGATTTAGCTTTAAAAATTTGCTAGGAGCTATTAACAACTTAAACTTGATCTGCTGTAAGCTTCAGTCGGTTCAGATGACAGAAACACAGCAGTCTTGAGTAGTAACCTACTTATTGTTCATAAACCATAGTTTGTAGAGGACAAGCGTATTTGGATACTATATCCATATGGATTCCTCCAAATAAAAGAAACTTCGCAACAAAGAAGGAAAAATTTAAAAGTTATACTTTGCACCAGGTTTTCGCCTGATCTGCTGGTGTTTTTTTTCATTCTTAACCAGCCAAAATGATGGCAGTGTTAAAAGATTCCCTGATATTTTGTCACCCTTTGCCAATAAATTAAAGTAAGGTGAGATAAAAGTTAGCATCAGAGATTCATACTTCCAGAGCAGCACCTCTGAGTTCTTTGGTTAAATAGAAATAAAGGGATTAGTAGAAAAACAAGTTTATATCCCTCAAAGTAAGAATTTGCGAAAAATTATTGTATTTAATTGGTACAGACACTTTGGTACTTTGCTTCAGGATCAGAATCTAAACACTTTCACTCATACCGAGAGTAACAGACAGTGTGAATTTATTGCTTCAATTTGTTTTTTTATGTGTGTATTTTTCGGTGTGTGAGTGTGTGTATGTGTGTGGAGTGTTTATTTAGGTAGTAAATCCCCAGCAGCAGGCAATGTGGCTGTGTGTCAGGACTTACTCATCGGTGTTTGGGGAAGGGATTATGAGGGATGAGAGACCTACATCCACACAAAACAGGATGAAGGGAAGAACCCAGAGAGAAAGAGTCCATTTACAAACAGCAGGCATGTTCTCCTCCTGTCTCTTCTCCTCTTTTGTTCTCCAATACCATTTAGCGAGTGCTTTTATCTGAAGTGCCTCACCGTACCGTACCATGCATACATTTTTAGCATTCATGGCTCCGCTGGGAATGCAAAGCCAGCCCACTTTCAACCACCGCCACCCTGGCGAAGGCGGTGCCATGCTCTGCCAATGGAGCTATGCAGGACCACACACTTCTTTCCTCCTCATTAGTTCCTCTCTGCAGTCGCTTCTGTAGATTATTAGAGTAACATCCTGCTTCTTGCGACAGCTGCCTCGGTCACGGCTGCACCACATGCCTTTTTGTGTGTATGAGGAATCAGGCGGACGGTGGAGGGCTGCAGGGTGCTGAAAAAGTTATACCGTAGATTCAGTTTTTAGATTTGAAGAAAGCTTTTAAGCAGTTTGCTGATTATGTCTTCAACAAGAAAAACTTACTTTACAAAATACTCATAAATAAGTTTATTTCAGTGTCTGTCATGACAGTGTTTAATGAGAGAGGCTGACTGCAGTTCCCTTCAGCTCCAAGGAGATTTGTAGCATCTTTCAGCTCATTGTTTTGGTTTTCCAGCTCGTAATTTTGTGGGTTTGGTTCAGTCTTACTGCTCCCATAGCATTTATTGCATTTGTTTTCAACATAAAAGGGACATTTTTCTGTGAATGCAGCGTGTGTGGGCAACTGTGCATCATGCCAAGTTAAAAGGTGATAATATGTCACAGTTGTGTGAACCGCCTAAATCAAATGTAACAGCATGATCTCAACTCAGCCTCCACTAACCAGTCATGTGATCACATCAGATGAGCTGCTTGCTCTTAGTGATGAAGTTTGTAAGTTGCATTTCAAAAAACTCAAACAAAGTTAATCAGTTACAGTTTTTCTCAGTCACTTTGGTGCATTTCTGACATCACTATTTACATTTGCACAACAGTTAATGCATTTCTCAAAACATACATGGATAGTTCATTCATCAAAAGCAAGTATTCATGTCAATGAAAGTGTCAGTGTCATCAAAATGAAAAGTCCTGACACCATTGTTTGTGAACAAGATAGTCAAATGGATTTGTCATGTTTTCATTATGACAGTTTACTCTGTAAGTGTTTTCCAATGCAAAAAA
>JAPZDZ010000011.1:8203708-8218980 GCA_029783805.1 Acanthurus tennentii
AATGACTAAATGTTGTGGAGGTTGAACTAACTGTTGTGCAAATGTTAATAGTGATGTGAGAAATGCACCAAAGCAACCGAGAAAAACTGTAACTTAAAGTCAGATGCCTTTTTCAAATAATGAATTTCCAAGCTACTATTTTTCCTCTGAGTAACTTTTTGACATGAGCTCTGTGAGTTGCACATTTTGCTCCATCCAAGTCCTGTCAGCAGCGCCTTATACTGTGCATGATGGATGGTCAAAAACACACTGTCAATATGCCACAACAAGCTTTAAGAAAAAGGAACCCATGATCCTCTTGTCTCCTCCTCTCTGTCCTTTTTTTCCATCTTTTCCTCCATCACTCTGTCGCAGGTCCTCCACAGCTCACCCCGAGCTGTCAGGCCCAAATCAGGGGGAACAGATGAGAAACAAATGGGTTTTGTCTGGCACACATGAAGGAGGGAGATACGCTTATCATGGCTTCAGTGGTGGGCTTTACCAAACACACCTCAGCTGCCCTAAGCCACAGCTGTGACTTCCACTTTCTCCTTTCCTCCTCTTCCTCGCTACCTGCCATTTTATCTGAGGAATGTGGGAGTAGAAGGAGGCCAGGGGTGGAGGGATAGAGGAAGATGGATGAAGGGAGAGGAGGGATAAAGGGGAAAGGATGAAGTTCCTGGGTGCTGACAGACTTGCTCTTCACGCCGACACCTTCTCCTGAGCCCAGGAGGATTAAAGCCTCAATGAGAGGCCTGGAAGCCCCTCCTCGGTGACTCCCACCCTCTCAGCCACCCTTCATCCAATCATCTCTCAGCAGTCCTCTCTGTTTTTCTGCTTAAAACCAGCAACATCCTTATTCTTACAGTAGGAAATTTTGCAGCTGTCACACAAATAAAAAACCTTGTGCTTGGCATTCTGGCAGTTCTCAGCTCAACAGAAACGGAAGTTTGAGCTTCATGGTCTAAATTATAAAAGGGTTCAGCAAGGCAGCGACCCTTTGAATGGAATGTGTTCCAGATAATCCTTATAAAGGTAGATCAATCAGGCAAGACAACAGGTGTCAACAGAGATGGCCGAGTCAGTTAAGTTTATTTCATAGAAACTTGAGCATTGACAACACTGATTAGATAGATGTATGGGGATAGAGCCACACAGATAGCAGCCAATTTGAAATCCCCATTGGGACCCAGGGACACAGCCATGGTGGAAGGGACTCAGTTGCAAATCAGTATAGACTGTGATGACAGAGACAAAATCTGAAAAATGATCATTAATCATAAGAAAGCTCATGTCCAGAACCTGACTAAATAACTGGAAAAAAGTTTGGAAGTTTTGCCGAAATGTAAAAACAAGATGAGCTCATATTTTTCTCCTCTCCTTGTGCTAGAGGCTCTATTTGATGAATAAGTCTGATTTTTACTTTTGTCATTTCTTAAGAAATTTGTGTAAATCCTGTGCAGAATCAGGCACGACACGATTTTTGTGACACAAAACTAACTATTGAGCCAATCGTAGTCCAGCATGCAAATTATAGTGTACAAGAAATGTAAAAAGTGAGAATGGAGTTTAGTATTTCCCAGATGGTAATTCTGTCACAGAGTCGAGCTCGGGTTTGTGACAGTTCAGTAGCAGTGAGAGCAGAAATACTCTCTCATGCTCCTCTTGTGTCAAGTTCATGATTTTCATGTTGATAGCTTGTGAGACTTTTATCTTTCAATGTCCCTTTCAAACAATGTCATGTTTTTGAGATAAAAAACAACAACCCTTAAAATATAATAAATATGTGGTGAGCAGTGTTAACATTGTGGCAGGCCACCACAAATGACTGCATGTGTGGGAAACCCTGAATTTTTTAGTGAAGGTGGAGCGCGGACTTCGCTGAGTAGCTACAACACTGTTCATTTGCAAATCAGATATTGTGAAAGTTTAAATATACACAATAAGATTCAAACCAGAGTATTGCTACTATTGCTATTGTTCTCTTTTTCCATTGGTGACATCATACTGGGGGCAAATTTAAAACAGCTTGATCCAATGGTGCAATGCTGTTGCATCAAAATGTTGCTGATACAGCAAAGAAACAAGCCTCATGCTCCAGCAACATTTAGAAAGAACCTCTAATCTCAAAAATCCACCATGCAGTTCTTGTTACATGTTATCACTGTCCATGGTGGCAGAGCAGGCATGGGACGGACACTGACACCGTTTGCTAAGAAATCCACTCGGGGCCATTTAAAAACTCATCGACTGTAATATCATCCTATTGTGCAACATTCACTGTCAACACCATCCACTTAATGCGGCCAAAGATGTACGTATCGGTCGTCGCTGGCACCGAATCTGTGACATGTGACATCTGTCCCGCTGACCGCAGGGCCACCCTGATGCTCTCATCCATTTACGGTGAGGCAGTGAGTGCTTCAGTCATGACAAGAAGCCCAGAGGCAGAGCTGGCAGAGCTCAGGAGTGTTTGCGAGAGTAGGTTAGTGAGTGATTGAACGCAGCCCTCTGTGATGTGTGTGTGTCAGAAGCAAAGAATTGTGTCACATATTGGATGGCGATGTGCAACGCTGACTGATTCTGCTGAAAGACGCCTCATTTGCAAAGTGTGGGCTTGTGGGGTGTGTGTGCACGTGAGTGTCTCAGGATGCGTGTGTGTGTGTGTGAGTGTGTTTGCGTGCCTATGTATGCATACATCTGTGAACTTCACTGCAGTGTTAATGAGAAGCAGAACAGCCGGGAGGTGTGTGTGTGAGTGTGTGTTTTTGTGTGTGTGTGTGAATGAGTATGAGCTCTCATCTCCGGTGTCAGATCATTGCCTCAAAGAGAGGAAGCAGAGAGGTGAATATTTATGCCAAACAGGGGAAATTCCTCTTTATGAAGACAAATACAGGATGAAACGATGGCGGGAAGAGTTTCAACATTAAAAACAGTCTCAAAGATTCATTAGCTGTTATTAAGATGTACTTGTATTCCCATTTTAATCATCTGTGTCATGATCTTTATCTTATTTGATCTAAATTACATTTGAGAACAATGAAATACATACAATCTGTCTTAAAAAGCGAGTATTTTATATTTAACGCATCAATTAATCACCAGGAAACATTAAATGGGCAAGAATTTGTCTAAATTATGCTGCCACAGGGACTTTCTGACAACAGTTTATACTGGGACATATGGTAAAATATAAACAGCACTGTGCAGACGATATACAAAGACATGACAAGACATACTGTACCCTGCAGGGTAGACTATACATACACTGCTACATATAAATATCCAGTATTTTTTAACAGCGTGGATTTTGTGCTTATTACAGATAGTATAAACATTTTAGTTGACAAGTGTTTGCGTCCATAAACCACCAAAAAGGCAATTATCTTTGCTTCTTCATCTATTATGTTCCCATAATGTTCCTCCTCCCTCCCTCTGTTCTCCCTGCGAGTGATGAATCCAAGTGAGCACAGCTGGTTTGTGACCCTTCAGAGGGTCTCTGTCTCCTCCAGGAACCCCCCAAATCCCTCTCAGCCCCTCTTTGGTGTGTACCTCAGCACGGCTAAGGACACCATCCAAGAGCGAGTACGCTACTTGGACACGAAAGCAGACGCTCGTGTACAGGTGCCAGAATTGGGACTTAGGTTTCAAAAGGAAGGATCTCTCAAATATGTGATATGATAGCACAGAAAAGCAGGCAGTGTAGGAAACTAGGGCTTGGTATCTGTGCCAGTATAGTACTAGAGATTCAGTACTGATACCATGATCCACCATAATTTAGAGAACCAAACCATGTTATTCTTATTTCATTTCATATTATTTTTCAAAAATGATCCACCATGAAACAGGAGAAGGAGACGGAGATTTCAGTCTGATAGGTGAAAAGGTCAGAAAGGTCATTTACATTCCCTCCATGTGCCGTCTACCTCAAACCTGCTTCACATCTGCTGCTGAGTTGAAAAGAGCAATGTTGTTCCTTCCAATTAAGACGCTCCGACAGACACACATCCCCACCGCTACTGCCACCGCTGACCGCTGTGTGTCCGTCTGTCTGCCTATGGCTTTGTCCACCCTGATTTCCCCACTGACCTGCTCTCTTATTAAACATGTATGAATATGTTTTTAATTTGCGCCACAATTCACTCAGTTAAACCCTAAATGTACAACATTGTCTGTCTTGTCATTGCAAAGTGAATATTTTGACATGTTTAGTTTGGAAAGGTTGCAGCTTGGTTGGTTTTGGCATCAAAAATACTTGGTCAGGTTGACGAACATCTTGGCTTAAGTTAAAGGAAGTACTTTGTTTACACAGGTTTTACACATGTAAAGTTATATAAATCAATTGAACATGAAAGTTAAAGAAGTCTCTTTTGTTGACCTTTACTTTCACATGGAAATCCAACAGTGGTCTTCAGGGTGAAAGTCTTCTGGGTGTTTTGTCCATCAATCATTACCAACCTTTCACTTGCTTAGCTTTTTATCACATGACCTGTCATCCTTTGTTCCTGTCACAATTACTGAGGCCACTTTGGTCACTGTAAGAATTCATGGAAATATTGATCGGGATAGGCTGCTTGCACAATTGATTTTAATTAACCATTGTTTATTAGGGACTGTCTGTTTGTTTTTTTAATCATTTTTTAATGACCTGAAACTGCTATTATATAAAAAAAAAAAATGATAAAAAAAATGAACAGCTTCAAATGTTTTTTCATCACCTTCATTTCATCTGTGAAATGTCACTCATTGTGCAGGTCTGGGTCACATCTCTTAATTTAAAAAACAAAAATATTAGGAAATCCATGTCAAAAATGGTTCTTTATTATGTCAAAAATAGATATTGGTCCCTAAATCTGTAAACTCTCAAATATAGATAATAGCTTTGGCCTCAAAAACGTTTATATAATAGAACACGTTTATATGTTACTTTCCACCAGGGGTTAATAATTATATTTCAGATTTTTTTTAAAGCTCAAGCTCAACTAAAAAATAGGTCATTTAATGAAGAACAAAAGCTTTGTTAGGGCCTTTGATGTCTAATTTAAAACAATTAGAAAGCAGACCTGAATCCTGGATGCTGCATGTTGAGCTTTAGGGACTTTCCCCTCAAGATGTTGGTGTCACATTCTGGAAACAACCCCACAAGCAACCAGCCTCCATCTGAGTCCTGCAGCTCCTGCTCTTGTCACCTGACACCATCTGCATGCTAACAGGCCTGTGAGAGCCTCTTCAGGCTGGCCGGCACACACACTGCAGGGCCCTGCTGCACTGTCCGGTGACAAGTGTGGAGGGACAAGAGCCAGAAGGCACACAGGAATGCAGCAGACACTCTGAATGCATGTGTTTCTCTCGTACCCCGTACAGCTTAAGAATGAAAGAATTGCTCTCGCTAGCTTGTTGAAGACAATAAATGTTGTTTTCTTAGTTATCTTGCCTCTGGCTAACCTGTGTCTCTTCAAGAATCTTAACCAGCCAGCTAGAGAGAAAAGTCCCTTCACTTCCTGTTAATGTCACAATAACTGTCTTTCCTCATTAACTTTTTAATATGACATGATTTTTTAACTGACTAGTTGTTAAATGTTACTCAAGTCCGTGTTAAAAACACTGGATGTTAAACTAAGAACATTTTCTTAAGAATAAGTGGAAGCAGAAAAAAAAGTACTTCTAAACCACCAGTTTTGTAGCTAGCTATATAAATGTAATTAAAGTCAGAGATTTTACACAAAAAGGTGACATAAAAGACAAAAAATTGACATGATGCAGGTAAAGAATCCTGCTACAGCTCATATGACATTATCAAACATATTATGACCATTTTACAAAGAAAAAATGACAAAAAAGCCTGGTGACATACTGTATTGTTTTTATTATTAACAGAGTCCATGAAAACAAAAAACAAAACAAAACAAAACAAAAGTTAATTGATTCTCAGAACACATACTGGCTGTTTAGTAGAGGCCTGTTATATCTTATTCCTCTTATTGCCGTACACATGCACTACATTTTTTTTTGACATCATGTATCTAAATCCACCGATGAAAATAATCCCAAACGCTGGCCTGTTACACAGGTCTAAGTTATGTTGCTAAAGAACTGCAATGCCCAGCTGTTTAAGATAGCTTACAAGTCTTTTTAAGAATATAAATCTGTACTTTTTTTTATGAGCTATTTTTAAAAGATTTACACTCTCAGTCCGAATCCTTGGGTTTATGGCTGAATTTGGCAGATGGTAGGGAATTAAGAAAATGTGAAGAACAGGACGAAAAAACAGTCGGTTTTAGTCTATTCATGGGATTTGTCAACAACAAGTTGGCTTCGTAGTTAGTTTAAATAACTAAATTTGGATAAATAAGTCTCACCAGTGTTTTTGGTTGTAATAATGTACAGTATGAAAAATCAGTATCTTTCCTTTTGGTATTGACAGTTTAATATCTCATTTAATGGTTTGGTTTATCAACTTATAGGGGTGTTGTTTATTGATTTACTATATTTATGTGATAAGACCAAATCTGACTTATTTTCATTGTAAATAGGAAGACATCTTGATGAGTCTGGACCAATGGTTTCTTTAAAGCATGATTTAGCAGAACAATCACACTATTTATTAGTAGGCCTGTTTTACAGTTTTAAAGAACCTGACAACCATTTAAATCAAGTCAGGTCAAGTCAGTTTTTATTTTATGTAGCGTCAAATCACAACATAAGTGGTCTCATAAAAATTTACATATAGAGTAGGTTTAGACCACACACAGTTATGCAGAAGCAATGTAGTGATTTACTGCTCATCTGCTGGCCAGTTTTAAAAAAAAGCCCATCTCTTTGACTTATTATATGAATGAGTAGTCAAGTTTCACTAAAAAAGCAGAGTTTTTGCTAGAGTGTTGTGACTGTGTGTGTGTGCTGTCACTCCTGACCTGAGCTTAATCATTTGAGGGATTATGGGGATTTGAGTCTTTACCTGCCATGAGAAAAGGCGACCTAATCAGTCTGTCTGCTTGTGACGACCGCAGCCTCGGTTTCAGTGTTGGACCTTCTCATGTCTTATAAAACCTAACAGGTCCAGACATGCCTCACACTCACACACACACTCACAGACAACCCCTCAGATAGGCAGGGAAACACTGTTTATCAAATGCCTTTCCTGCGACCTCATACCACCCCAGCATACACACACAAATACACACCTACTCAAACATACAGATCAGCGAGTAAAGCCACCTGTGTGTATAGTGGTCAGGATGGAGCAGTTTGCTTTACCTGACTGATGATCGCTCAAGGCTGTCAGAGCAGCAGAGAAGCTTTGTTGAGGTGGATTAGTCGCCTGCAGGGTAGGGCTAGGGCTCAGGTTACTCCCTGGGTTAGGCTCAGCTAGCGCCTAATGACAGAGTAAAGGTGCACTCTGTGACCTGTAGGCGTTAAACTGAGACCTCTTCCCAACTATGATGACCTGGCTCTGCGATCAGACAGGTTGAATGTGCGAGATGGTGTCTTAACTCTCGGCACATAACTGATTTCCTATATGATTGACCTTAAACATCAGCAGTGATTCGAAGTGAATGAAATGATGGAAAGACTGCAGAATGAGTAAAAACAGTTGTCAAAAACTGTGGTTTATATCTATGTAAGCAAAAAAATGAGTAGGTCAATCTAAACTGAACTCTAAATTTGCAGCTTCTCAGTCGATTACTCATCTAATTGGTCATTAGGATCTTAGCTTGACCTAGAAACCTTTGGACAATCAATATTTTTTATGGTCTTTTTATGGAGAATGTGCTAGTAGTCGATAACCATTAAAGGAAAACTAAGTCGTAAGAGATCAATCTGTAAAAATATCTTTAATGCACTAAAATATTTTAGTGGTCCTGAAGTATCCTATAATTTCCTAAAATAGCAGTTTAGCTATAAAATCTAAGGATGGCTTTTAGAAAATAAAATGTGATTTGGTGCCAGAGCCAAGGAACATTGAGATAAATTTAGAGTTAAACATGTCATGTCAGACAATTTAATCCAAATACTCAAAACCAGGCTCAGATTCTTATCGACAAGAAATGGCAAACTAGAGTAGACATGTCAAATTCCACAGGTCATTGTGTCATCTGTTGATGACTTATAACTGATGACAATGGTGCATCTCAAAACTGGTGGGAACATGGGCGGGTCAGCTAAATATCACCAATGCTTCACATACAGCAGGAAATCCAAACTTGATTCCTCTTGATAGCTTTATTGACTGTCAATATGAATGCGCCAACAGGTATCCATCTCACCTAAAAGTAGCCTGAAGACAAAGTAAAGGATGTCATATCAACTTAATACTTTAGATGACACTATAATACATCTGCAAAAAAAAGTACTCAAGTGAAATTTCTTTTTTTCATAATGGAACGACTTAAAAGCAAAGTCTCTGAAAGTAAAAGTTAACAAAGGTAACTATGTTGCAGTAACAGAAGCGCAGTTCATTTGTATCTCTCTTGAATAGTGCTGTTTGAGGCTGTAGGGATTGTGCAATATTTCCATGTTTGTTTGTTTGTTTGTTTTTTGTTTTTGTTTTTTTAAACCACAGGGTTTGTGCAATATGTGCAATGTGCAATATGTGTTATGTATTTGTATGTGCAATATTTTGAAATGTAATGTAAGGCAATGCGCAGCATACGAGTCCAATACAAATTTCCCTATGGGGACAATAAAGTATATCGTATTGTATTATACACATGGCTTTATAAGTAACTAGCGTGTGTGACAACTAATTTAAGCTAACTCAACCAAATTTTTTCTTAGGAATATGAGTCACCAAGCACAGTATTACCTTCAATTATAAGTATTTAAAAGCTATTCTGACAGAGTGGAAGGAGCAAGAATTTGTTAGTAGCTCATTTCTGTTTTAGGCTTACAGCAGGGTGAACTGGTCTTACTTCCAGTCATGTTTGCAAGAGTTTTCACCAGAGTACCTTATAAATAGTGAGAAATTAGGGAAAGTAGTAAATGTGATGAATGCTAACACTAACAGAGTTTTGGAGTCTTCACAGTTAAGTTTATGTAGCCTCAGCTGAATAATGTGTTTACGTCTCCACTGAGTTATGATGTTCACTTTGATTTGACTTAATTTCACCCAAACAGTTTTGTGTAGAATAACAAGAAATATGTCCAAATGTTTGTGTCTCTGTGATTATAATAGCTTTGCTGTAGCTGCTCAAAGCCTCCCTGTCCAAGTAATTGGCTGTTGTTGAGAGGGTAAACACTATCTGAGAAGTGTTGAGCCTGTGAAGTGTTTGGTGTGTGCGTTAACGTGCTGAGTGCTGAGTGCAGTGTGTTCAGCATGTGTGTGTGTGTGTGTGTGTATGTGTGTGTGTGCTGACTGATGCTGGTTAGAGTGATTTTAACTTTAAACTGTCTCTTTCACGCACACAGATGTTTTATTTCGGTGGTCGCAGTTCTGAAGGTGAACCAATCAGCAGAAAGACACACCGCCGTTAGTGGCTCCAGGATGTATTTACATATCAGTCTGGAAAAGTGGCAGATACTCTTGACTTCTCTGAGTTACTGCTGTCTCTCAGACTTGCTTACATTTCCTGCAGTGTTCTTGCAGACTTTACACAAGCTTTCCTTATCAGGTATATCTCCAACTTGGTGATTCACTCATGGTGATTTAACATTTTTGAGCACCACTCTAAAACAAAAAAACTGAAGCTTCATTTAAGCTTTGGGATCATGTATTGGCACAAAGGATGCAAAATAATTTCTGTGTTGGCATTCATCAAATGTTTGTTTGAAATGTCATGAATAATTATACTGAGTAGGATAGAAACACAATGTCCAATCAAACTCAAGTTTTTTATAATGTAGTCAAGGTGTTTACAGCAAGAATGGAAATTACAAGTTTGTGTTCCAAAGTAACAACATTCCCATCAGCAAATGTTACCATACCAACACTGAATTGAGATGGTGAATGTGGTAAGCATTGTACCCAGGGAACATCAGTGTGTTAACATAGCATCATGAGCCTGTTAGCATGTTGATGTTAGCGCTTAGTTCAAAGCAATGTAATCCCTAGTCAGTCTGTTCTCATTCCCAAGTGGCCAAATACCAACAATTTGTCACAACCCTCAGCGTCTTAAACAGACACAAAAGCTACCTTTTTGTTGTCTCTATGAGATGTTATGAAATAGTTGCAGGTTTAGACACAGAATCATTTTGTTAGGCTTTGGAAAAAATCAGGGATGGGTTATAATAAGTGCATCACACAGATTATATGTTATATAATAATGTTATATATATGTAATGTTATATGCCTGATGTTTTAGGCAACAAAAGTGGCAAACAAAGACTATCATTTGAATTTTGTGTATGGCATTTAGTGATTATGTGCAACTGTAATATCTCTAACCTGAATGAATGAATAATTCTGCTGTGCAAGATTAATACAGATTCTTCTTGCAAAAACAGTACTTTTAGTCTCTTATAATCAGTACTTCCTTTTTGTTGATATCAATGAAGCAAGAGTTCAGCATCATGACAAGTTAACACCAGCACTTCATCATGATGTGATTCTGCTGAAACAGGATCACCTTTTTATTGAACTGCTACCACGCCCCAGTCAAATAATGTTGGCATGGACTCGGCTCCAAAACGGAGCTCTGCTAATTGCAGTGATTGAACCTGTGGCTGTTTTGATAACCAAATGGTCTCTTCCACTGCTAAGTTGCACTCCCCCCTCGGGCTCAAACACTAGAGGACAGGAAGAATGTACATTAGGGGCCAAAGTACTCAAAGTCGTAAAAAGTAATGACAGCGTCTGCTGATGTTGGCGAGCAGCTACAGTACAGTCCGACCGTGTGCCTACAGTCCATTATTTGAAGACGTAGTGTGAGTGGTCGTATCTTTTTACAACGTTCCTAATGGTTATGGATGAAAATGATGGCACACATGATGACGCCGCTCTTTCCACAAGGCGATAATGGCGGTCACATGCCATTTAGAGTGGGAGAGAGGTTAGTAATAGCAGTGGAAGGACAGAGAGAGGGAGGAAGAGGCAGAGGGTTAGGGGTTTATTAAAACGATTAGATGCAGGGTTAAGATGGCAGCCCTGAGCTTGAGTGGAAGAAGAGCAGGCGGAGAGATGAAAAGAGGGATAGTAGTGTAAAATGAGCACAGAGGAAGGGTTAAGATGGCAGGGCCAGCTCTACTCTACTTCGCTCCTTCTATCTCCCCAGGGGGTAGATGAGAGATGAGAATGCCTGTCATTCAGTGAAGGGGAGTATATTTATCCAACCCTCCACCCCACTGTCTCTACTGACTCCCACTGCACCCCACTGCCTCTTCTGACTCCCACTGAATATGTTTCTATCCCTGTCTGAGCTCTTTCCTTTTCTCTTTCTCTTCTTTTAAATCTTTCATTTTCAATTTTCTTCCTTCATTTTATCCTCTTTTTTCATCCTAATATATTCCTTTGTCTCTTTGTCTTTGACCACCACCATCTCATCACATCTAAGGTACTGATATGTTCATTTGAGAGTGCAATGAATCAATATTCTGATATCAATATGGGTGTTGTTCTAAGTGACAATGATGATGCAATGTAGCAAAGTGTGCAGAATCACTAATACAGCATTATTCCAAACAGTGATCCACCTACAATTGTGTTGCTTGCATTGCTTTTTTTGTTAATTTATTTGGTTGATTTTATCCATCAGTTGTAAATGATGCATCTGTTGACACCGGAGCCGCTTTTAATGCTTATCTATGAAAACATGCAGAGTTTCACTTATGCATATGAGTCCGACCACCAAGCCATATCAGCCAGGCCAGAGGAGAGGGAAGAAAGCTGGGATAAGAGCCATTAGAAAAGTTTAACACGGCCCTGGCAAATGTCCGGTTGCAGGAAAATGAAATTAATAAAGTGGAACCAGGTTTGCCAAGCCATGGAAAATTTTTCCACATTTTTACAGAGACCTGATCCTGTATTAGGTTGTTACGCTTGGTGGGCGGACTGACTTCCAAGCCAACAGAACACAGGACTCCTGCAAAGGAAAAGAAAGATGGATTCTGTGCTTTACATCAGCGGTGCTTGAAGTCAAAGTTGATAAACAGAGGAAGAACTTTAAATGTAAAGGTGTTGATCAAGTTGTCAGATTTCATTCACTCAGACAAAAATTCAAAAAAAAGCAGAGCTGTATTATTTCCCAGCAGTATATGTATGTATGTGTATTGACCCTTTAAGATCCTGTAATACTTTTGTCTTCTCTTATTTCCCATTATTAAGGAAAATTTGTAATTAGCAAACTTACGCATTCTGCAAGCTATTCAATGTTGGTTGATTGAGTGCTTTTAAGAATTAATCATCAAATATACAATAATACACATTGTTTGTTCGGTGAAATATATAAAAACTTAAATCCTGTTAGATTGCATAAAGTATTTTGGAAGATTGGGATCTGATGGATCACATATCAATTTCACGTGCAGTAAAATAAGCTGCCTGGCTGAAGTCACTAGTTTTGTTGGAGTGTGTTTGGACCAGACAGAGTGCAATATGAAGGATGAATTACACTCAGGGACTCAAATTATCAACCTTTCAGTCAAAGTCCACCCTTCTAACTTTTTTAACCCCCGCTGCCTTTGTGTGTGCGTGGGTATTTGTTTGTCTGCAGGAACTGTAGATCTTCACATGTGCTTGGAATGTGGAGCACCTCTCGGGTCCATTTATGCTCTGTAGCAGTGGGAAACCGTTTTGTATGCATTGAAATTTGCCCACTGAAAGTTCCAAAAGACAGGCCATTACCTCACTGACAGTACTTGCACTGCGCTGAATATGTGAATGAGGAACATGGCACTGACACTGGAATGCTACAGCGGGTGTGAATAAGACATACAGATTCTTCAGGTGGTACGCGCGAATTTGAGCCCTGGTATTCTAGAGGCGGCATGTGTAATTCAGAGCCGGGCCTCTTTTAAGGCAGCTTCTGCAGATCTGAGATGGTCTCCGGTTTGCAGGCTGATGGACGAGTCTTTGACAGACATTCTGTGTCAAGGGGAAGGGGTGTGGGGCGTGAAGGGGCCCTGCAAGGGCAGATTGAGCAGGCCAGGTGGTACGGCTGGGCGCTGGCATGTGGGGCACTCTGAAGGCACTTCTATGTTTAGCCCTTACATGATGTTACATGTGCTGTTTTTTCTGGGCCTGCTGTTGGATGTAAAGGGGACAGAGCTGGGCCTTCTAAATGGCTCTTCAGCTGTACTTCTTTACACTGGACACTTCAGATTTCTCACATAAGTGTCTCTCCTCTTGTAATCCTTTACACTATAAAACATCACAGAAATTAATCATTAACTTAATTTAAATACTTTAAAACATAAGTTTTACATTTCAATCCTTATCATTCATTTTAGGTGCAAATATTATTTGGTAATTTTAGTGTAATTCAAAGACACTTCAGATTAGATGAACTCATGTTATAAATGGATCTAGAAGTGAACCTATATCATGAGTTCATCTAATTTGAAGTGTCTGAGCTTAAGTAAACAGATGAATTGAAGCAGTACTCAGAGTCAAATGATTTCAATTAGGGCAGCATGCTATTTCACCCAAAGTACAAAAACCTTCATAAATAAAATAATATCTTAAAAAAATGTTTTGATGACCAAGTAAGAAATTCCATCACCTGCTATTGTTTTGCAGTGAGGGTGGACACCTTTGAGACAGCTATTGTAAGATCTGGAGAAAAAAGACAAACCTTTGTGAAACAAACAATTAAAAGTCAACTTCTTGTTATTTGCGTAAACTGACCCTGCAGTGAATCAGTAGATTTCAACATTTTGGAACCAGATGCAAACTGAGTGCATCTCACACAGCCAAAGACTATTTGCAACGATTAGCCTGTAGTGTGTAAGGTTGTAACGTGGCTAACTCTGTAAGTCCAAAGTAGGGCGCTGTCAACAGAAACGCCTCCCTGGATAAATAACAGTTAAGAAAAAACGCACACATATGAATCCATCCGCCCACATGTACATGCACTTTGCAGACAAAGCTCAAATTATTCTGAGCTAAGGGCCACAGAGAACAGCAGAAATCTGGCCTGGGACAGAGCAGAGCGGTCCGACAGGCTGGACTGGCCAAAAATAATATGACCTGCCGCTATACAACAGCTGACCAGCATTAAACTGAAGCGAGCCCCTTCACATGCAGAAACACACCTTTCAAATGATTAAATAAACTCACATCCGCGTGGAATCCAAAAAAACATCATGGACACGTCCCCCTTATAAGTTCAGGGAACATGTGATGCGTATCCAGTCTCTATCTGCTGCTATCTGAACTTCAAAACTGACCCCAGATCAGCTATCATCGCGTTCCTCGCCATGATGAGCGTCATCTTAGCTAAAACCGAGCCAGTTGTGAAATCACTATATAGGAACCACATGTCAGCAGCTGCATGTCAGTTTGAGGAAGGATTTACTGCTTGAATGTGATGATGGAGAGGGCCATAAAGGAGAGATAGAGTCGCTGTTGATAGATCACCTCGCTGCGGGCCCGTTTCCAACTCTCTGGGAACACAAGCAGGCGCCTCCACACCTCGCCGAAGGAAAGGAAACATAAGACAGATGTGTATCTATTTTCTGACAATCTCAGTGTCAGAAACTTCCTTTTCATTTTCATTCACAGTCTGCCTCCCTGTTTTCACATGTACAGTACGAGCCTGGGTTAAATTAGGCATTTCGAGGCAACCGATCCTCCCCTCTGCCCGTCATTATCGCTGCATTTTAGGGAGCAGACTGCAGTGATTAGCCCCAGCCGCTGAACCGTGGGCCACCTCATTTAGCACACCACTTGATGTAATTGTTATTGGAGTGGAGATACTAGCCTGCTGTTCAGACTGCAACACACAACAATAATTCTCTCTGTCTCACTTTGACAGTCGCTGGCGACACTGTCGCCGGCTGTTCTTGTTTGTGAGCCGGAAGAAAAAAGAGAAATCAAGATTTGGCATAGACGACAGAGAAGGAAATGTATGAATGGCAGCCAGATATGCAGCTACAGAGACCGTTTGTTGAACCTGAAACACAGAGGGAGAATTTTTGATACAAGTGAAGTGTGACTTTTGGAAAATATGACCTTTTAAAACTTGGCAAGTTTAGCAAGTTAGCGGTTAGCTGTTTTAAAAAACTGGCATCAGGATTACATTCACCATTTAACAGCATTCAAATGACTATATAATCATTTCTTCTATCTATCTATCTATCTATCTATCTATCTATCTATCTATCTATCTATCTATCTATCTATCTATCTATCTATCTCT